>SDVV010021179.1:0-13179 GCA_016164225.1 Gammarus roeselii
GAATTGCTTCCGTGGGCAGGAAATTCACCAGACATGAACCCCATTGAGAGTTTGTGGTGTCTGTTGAAGAATGAAATACATGAAGTCCCCATTACAACCAAAAAACAGCTTATTGAACGCCTCATAAAAGTTTGGTTCCATTCTGACAGAATCAAGGATTTGTGCATGACACTAATTCGTGGCATGCCTAAACGGGTACAAGCCCTTAAGTCTGCTAAAGGAGGGCAAACAGACTACTGAAATACTCGTTCTGCATAAATAATATGAAATAAATCATATATCAATAGATAAATTGTGTTTATTTCACCTTTTTATGTAAAAATACCGAAAATCTCAAAAATCCATAATAATTTTTCCAGTACTGTATATTCTACCAAAAAATTGTTGTATGAAATACGCACAAAATATTGTTAGGCAGATGATTATTCAATTATTGAAAGAATTGTTATTATTACCAAATTTTTTATTCAATTCAAATGCATTGATTAAGATGCAACGGTTTGTGACAACACATTTCATTGGTAATTGACACTGATATTGTTTATTCTTCGAAAGATATCAAAGCAATGCTATATTTGGATCAATGAACTATCCAATTTGAGCCTCCCATTCAAGTCTGGAAACATTTTTGGAAAATCCGTAGATATTCTCAGGTTTCGTTATTGCTTTTAATTTGACTAAAATAAATCACCTTGAGTGAAGAGCCCTGGAAGGACTTACTCTGTTCAAGATTCTTCTAACATATGTTTGTTGGTTTTGGGACAGCCAGCCGACAAACACCGGTGAGTAAGTTTGACGTTAATCACCCGTTTCACTGAAAGCGGATCAGCACACCCGAAATCGGTCGTCGATGTTCGATTCTTTCACTGTTTGTGGTACCCGCTCATAATTTTGATATCCGAGGTGCAAATAACATTGACGAAACTCAGTTGAAAGCCCAATCCCTGTGATGAAAGCTTACATTGTTATGCAGCTCTATGGAGCGCCAGTAACTGGTTTGGCGTTTGGCGCCAGAAGGACGCCAACTAAAGCGCGCTAGAGAGCTTCATAAGTTTAATCTAACCTATCACTGTGGTCATGTTGGTTGTGATGGAGTGTTGTAAGTTCAAAGAGCTGAAAAAAAAATATTGGCAACTGTATGTTTCAAGCCAAATGAACGTGATTCAGACCTTCCTAAAGAGAAAATTATCTTGCCTCGTCTCTTTGTTTGACGGTATATTGAACAGCTTGGCATCTACTAGATTAATGGACTGGCGGATAATAAAACGATTATCTGAAGATACTGTGTAGGCTTGACGCAATCCGGCCAATATATAAATGACGCGCCAACGTCGGCAAGCGGTGGCACACTACGGCATACGACGTATTATGGTAGCTGACATCGTATCGACATCGGCATTTCAATGTTAGCAGGCATTCTCGATAGCTCACCTCTGATTGCAAGTTACAAATTGCAAGTAAGATATTTGTCCGAAGTCGTATCCTCACACGACACATTACAAATAAGATATCGTCACAACGTCGTCATTGGTTCGGCGTTGTCAGTAGAGGCTCAATAGTTACATTGAGATACACCAGTTCGGTCTCCTCTCACCCATGAGACTGAAAATTTGACCCGACGCCATTAAGAAAACATTAGATCAACCGAATCTGGCACGAATGAATAAAATAAATAGATTTCGATAGAAATGATAACATTTTTCCTGATTGAATTGTACGTTTCAAAAATTTTCTACTGTTTGATAGCTCCAATCACCAAGTAATCAGTCCGAGCTTTCACAAGCATCGGTCCCGTACACTAAATACATACCACTGCTTTGATGCAATGGACAACACCTGACTTTGTTGCTTAGTGAGATATCAGTCTCCGGCTCCGACCCTCACGAATCAGGGTTCAAATCCTACTAGATGTAGATGTGACTGCCTGATCATGAACTGCGTGGATAAGAAATTCCCGCACGAAAATTTAGATTTCCACTTTTGAAACTAATCCCGCCCTCTTTACGGAGTAGCACAGAAGCGAGTGTGAGCGAGGCTCAGCAAATATTTTTCGAAAAAGTGGACGTCGTATTAGAACATATTATTTGATGTTTTACCAACACCGGAAAGGTGCTGTGCCATTGCTGAATCCACCTTTTGTGGCATCTATTGATGTCACACGTCGCAACAACAATAAATCAACGCCAGGTCCGTGTTTCACAGACATCGTTTCATCGACTTCATCGACCGACAATGGCTTACCTGTTTCAGGACATCGATACATCGTTGACAATCAGACTTTGCTGCTGTTCATCCAGCAGCGGTGAAAGTCGGCTATGTTGGCTGCAATTATCAGTTACTTGATTTTATAGTAAAAACAATGCTGCATATCTGAAGATGCATATTAGCATGGTATACCTTTGAAGCTAACAAACCAAGCCATCGTTCAGGGAAGACACGGTGGTTTTAACCCGCCTCCTCTCTTCATTATGCAACATAGAACGTGTTCTTTATCACTCACGCAGGCTGGGCGTAGGAATGCAAATCAGGGAGTTGCAATTAGAATGCAAAGTCTGGACGGTGATGTGTGGGAGTCATTTCACTACACTCTCGTGGGGAAGTTGGTGGGGGTGTTGGGGAACAACATTTTCGGGGATAAGGAAGAGGGACTATATGGGAACGAGGAACTGCATGTGGTGCGGTAGGGGCGTTAACATAATGGAGCGACGAATAAGTAACTAAGAAGGTTAGAGGTGATACTGCAAGGATTGCTGATCTCATAAAACCATAATATTTTGAACATTCTAATAATGAGCATAAATTGAATAAATCAAGTATTACAGTTATTTAATTTAAATGTTTTCACGGGTTCTATTACTTAAAAAAATTGTTTCGGGGCTCCGTGACACACCGTCTTATTGCTTGGAGAATTGTTGTTTATTGCTTCCTGATATGTGATTGTTCCTTGCTCAAGGAAGCACAGAGAAAATGTAATACCGACTTTCTAATTTATTTTCTTTAATTGTCAGAATGAAGGATGAAGGGATATTGTGAGGTAAAAATAAGAGAAATGAAATAAAAAATTAAGTGCAGTAAGGTAAAAATAAAAACAAACGAAATAAATAATTAAGTGCTGTAAAACGAACATGCAATGACACCACTTCGTGAAACTACCTTCTCAATTAATTACTTTTTAATTAAAAAGGGGCTTTCCAGGAGAAAAAATGTTCAAATTGAATAAACTATTAACTCAATAGTTTCGAATAACTTTTCTTATTGATATCAGCAATATGAATATAATTTCTAACTTGGAAGCGATAAGCCACATAAGCTCGTCACTTGACTTCGCCTGTTGCGGCAATCATACATTTTCATTATTTCGTCGTTTTTGCTTAATTAAATGCACATGCAGCGTATGAGTTCAAAATTAAACTGGCAAAGTGAGAAAACTGCTCATGAACGTCACTGATAATACAATTCCACGAACGCTATCTTAATACCTTCTCTGCAAATTCTTCCACAGCCTCATCATTCGCCCTTACGTCAAACATATGAGTTACCAGCTCTTCTTCCTAAAGAATTATTTTTATTCAGTGAATATTTTAAAAGAAAAGCCTGGAAATCAACAAATTTTTGCTATCACTTAAGTTGTTCGATCTTTTGGAGCCAAAGACGCTTTACCCCCAGGGTCCCGGTCACAGAAATAAAACCATTCAGTTGTTCAAATGTTTTTAAAATCCGATTTCCGTCCCCATAGCTCACAAAAACCTTTATAATATTTCAAATTTAACGATGTGGCATATCATTTAGATCAAACTCCCAAAATGAAACAATCAATAATAGCTTTCGTTGAACTTCATATGATTTTGAACAATAGACTCGAACATAAAAACAAATCTTCAATATCGAGAAACAATCAACAACAGATTGACACACCCCATTTCCTGAATTACTTATAACAAACATCATTTTGGAAATCAAAGAGACAGTATTTGAAATCCTGTAACACATTTATTAGAAAATAAACATTTTTTTTTTATGTGAGATGCACTCAATATTTATTATATATTAAATGAATACACAGTTGTTCATAGAATATAACATACTGAAATATTGTATGACTCATTACGTCTTTTGCGAGAACAGAAAGACTTATTCGTTCACGAGGTCTAGTGCCAGATGTTCTTCGAATTCGAATTATGTGGATAGACTGCGAGCAATAGTAGTGTTCAGCCACGACATCCTTCATGCCAGTCTGCTCAATCGCAGACTCGATGGTGGGGCCCTGTTGATGTTGGCGACGCTGGTAGCTACGAACTAAGGGAGGCCATCTTGCCTCTCAGTGTTGCCATAACCACGATTACCTCCAAAGATGTACCAAACGATTTGAATAACGAAATGCAATCCCAGATCAAGTTTAGAACCAGAGAAGATTTTCATTAGCATCGCTGATCCTCAGGTGGAATCAGGTGTTGCCCATTGTGATGACGGCTTCTTCCTCACGGAGGATTTCTTACAGCGTCGTCATGAAGGGCATGAAGGCCGCACGGAAAACATATTCCCAATACACTTCTTAAAATAGGACGTAGTGAGCGAACAAACGGTGGCAAGCGTCAAAAAAAAAACAGCCACTGGCACCAGAGGACGTCAATAACGCTAATTTATAAATTTTGTTTAATACTATGCTCAAAGTTTTACATATTCGTTGCGGGTAACTAATATTTTACATAAAATTCACATTTTTTTATTATCTTGCTGTGTTTTTAACTGAAAAGCCGTTTGATCACAATACGTCCATATTGTTCAAACCAGATAGTGCATTTTGTCTACATTATTGTTGATAGTCTAAAGTATTTGATGATGATGTATTATGGTGATCATTATTTCGCGTTTAAAAATTGCCTACACAATTTTCGTGAATTTACTACTGTTTCGTGAATCAATGACCTTACTATTGTTTGAGTAACTTTGAATACACAGTCTGTTTCAGAAACAACTTTGTACAACATCAAACCTTGAAAGGGTGCTACGGATGCAAGATGAAATAGAGGAATAGTAATTTGTATAGGATCGAATCACTCGAATAGCTTCTTTAACTATCACCCTCACACTTTTGAAAAGAAATCCTTCGTAATTCGTGCTGTACGCTTTTTTTAACCGTTCTTCTTCTAGAGATACTCTTCCCTTTCGCGTTGTCAGCGTGTACCTGTCTACTCCATTGTGAGGACCTGTACATTTATAAACTATAAAAACAACGACTGAGTAGCAGAGTGGCATAACTGCATTATTATCCCTTTTGGAATAGCATTGGGCGATCTAAACACCTTTGCTTCACAACCCGTCAACTACTTTGCCTCTTTTTGGTCTTATGTACTTGTTTATTGAGGGGACTGAGAAGTATTTGAGAGTCAAATATAAATCGGTTTTAAGAACTATTACACTTACAATTGAAGTTTCCATGCAACACATTACCTCACAATTCTGAGCAGCACGCCCCTCTTTCACCAGACACTGTCAAGCGACCTTGCTCATGTCAAACATTGTTCACACTGTTAAGCGACCTTGCTCATGGCAAACATTGTTCACACTGTTGAGCGACCTTGCTCATGGCAAACATTGTTCACACTGCTAAGCGACCGTGCTCATGGCAAACATTGTTCACACTGTTAAGCGACCTTGCTCATGGCAAACATTGTTCACACTGTTGAGCGACCTTGCTCATGGCAAACATTGTTCACACTGCTAAGCGACCGTGCTCATGGCAAACATTGTTCACACTGTTAAGCGACCTTGCTCATGGCAAACATTGTTCACACTGTTGAGCGACCTTGCTCATGGCAAACATTGTTCACACTGCTAAGCGACCGTGCTCATGGCAAACATTGTTCACACTGTTAAGCGACCTTGCTCATGGCAAACATTGTTCACACTGTTGAGCGACCTTGCTCATGGCAAACATTGTTCACACTGCTAAGCGACCGTGCTCATGGCAAACATTGTTCGCACTGTCAAGCGACCTTGCTCATGGCAAACATTGTTCACACTGTTGAGCGACCATGCTCATGGCAAACATTGTTCAACGGCGCCAGTCTGCTACTTGAACCATCTCTTCAACTTGGAGCAGCCGCAGCGTCAATTGAACATGGTTACATTGCAAAAATCGCATCATAAAAATCTTTGCAAACAAATTTCAAACAAATTTTTAGAGCCTGCAACACTATATCACCCCATCTGTTCACCATTTACATAAGCACGTAGGGGGAGGTCGGAAAGAACAGGACGCCCACGCATGGCATTGTTGGCAATCAGCTTCTATTGTGATTAACATCAGTTTGTATGTTTACCCTTCCGAAGGGTGATTCTGACATGATCAAATCTGAATATACTGTTCATTGTATATTTTTAATACTAACCGGAAACCTATGAATATTTGGCCAACAATATTTATTAATTTTCATTCGACGTTTAAGAAGTTTACGTTGAGGTTGATTCATTTTATTTTGATGTGGACACATCTAGTTTGAAAATGTATTTTAAAATGTACATTGATTTGTTTTAGTTTCCAATTGAATATGAGTTTTCTAATTTGAATATATATATTTTTTAATTATTCTGATTTTGTAGTAATGAAATTTGGTAATTATATTTCAATTAAATTTATTTCAATAACAGGTTGATATTTCAAAATTGAATCAAGTCAACTTCAATTGGAACTTGATGTTTTCCGATTTGAACTAGAACTTTTTTATATCATTGTTGTGTGATGATGGGCCGTGCCCAGAGAATGTTCGGGAACACATTCTTCGTAGTGTGTCGTATTGTGGTGGTAGACTGTGTCGCAAGCCTCTTCGGGTTATTAACTCCTCCAGTGCGTCATTTTGTGGTAACAGACTGTATTGCATGACTGTTCGGGGATACATTCCTTCTAACTTGTCGTTTTACGGTGGCGGACTGTGCAAACACTTTAAGGTCGAGTAAGTTAACGCAGGTAGACTCATTAAGGCAAAAAAAGAATTCAATAAATCGGTATTGTGAATCAAAACAACACGGATGCAGTCCCCAAGGATGTAATCCACGGTAGCTAAAACAAACGGCTGCAAGTGATAGGGAGAGAGCTCGATATAACAGAAACGGCAATTCTTATTCAACCAAGTAACCATTACTTCACAAAAGCGCTTTGGCAAAAGGTCTAGAGAAAAAAGATACGTGAAATCTTATAAAATCTGTTACGCGGCGGTATAAATCGGAAGATTTATAATGAAAAATCCGTCGTTCAGTTCTAATATGATTGAAATATTGCCCCAAGAGTGAGAGATGAATGCCAGCTGTGAGTTGGTAGGCCTTTAACAATGTTAATGAAAACTGTCGGCATAAAAGTGTTTCTCAGACACCGGCCCCCGAAAGTTATGAGACACTGAGGGCCTTCTCTGAAATGAGGGCTGTTCGACTGGCATGTAACGTCCAGTTTTGTATGAGGGGCTGAATATTAGAGGGGGTATTTTTATGAGATGATGGATATCAGACGGACCGGTCTTTGTGGTCCATTTAGATGGGATGCGTTGTTGCACGTGGGATTAGGTTTCATATTTGAAGAATGAGATGACAAAATAGGCAGATTTACAATGGACAGATTCAGCTTTATGAAATCTGTGGTTATAATAACTGCTTAATCGATACAATGGTTGCACTTTTTGTCCGGAAATAATTTTCAAATGTGGGATGCCAAGAAATGAATTTAATTTCACAGGAAGGGAATGAAATGTTGCTTATTCCCATGAGAAAAATATTGATTGCCAAGTATATTTTGTATATTGTGTAATACAAAACGAATATTGTAATTATGAGCCGCCTTATGTCTATCAATGGTTTATTTTTCAAGACATAAACCTGCTTTTTATTGAAAAAATTGACAGTGACAACTTAGACGACGACAATGATAAATTTGACGATTGAACGACCCTTCCAAACAACTTAAAGGAGAGGAACCTCTTGAACAGCATTTGCTAGTGAGAGTTGACCCTTCTAAACAACACATCAGAGAGGAACCACTTGAACAGCATGTGCTAATGAGAGTTGACCCTTCTGAGCCACCCATCAGAGAGGAACCTCTTGAACAGCATGTGCTAGTGAGAGTTGACCCTTCTAAACAACCCATCAGAGAGGAACCTCTTGAACAGCATGTGCTAGTGAGAGTTGACCCTTCTAAGCCACCCATCAGAGAGGAATCTCTTGAACAGCATGTGCTAGTAAGAGTTGACCCTTCTAAGCAACCCATCAGAGAGGAACCTCTAGAACAGCATGTGCTAGTGAGATTGACACTTATAAACAACCCATCAGAGAGGAACCTCTTAAACAGCATGTGCTAGTGAGAGTTGACCCTTATAAGCAACCATCAGTGAGGATCCTCTTGAAAAGCATGTGCTAGTGAGAATTGACCCTTCTAAACAACCCATCAGAGAGGAACCTCGTAAACAGCATGTGCTAGTGAGAGTTGACCCTTATAAACAACCATCAGAGAGGAACCTCTTGAACAGCATGTGCTAGTGAGAGTTGACCCTTATAAACAACCATCAGAGAGGAACCTCTTAAACAGCATGTGCTAGTGAGAGTTGACCCTTCTAAACAACCCATCGGAGAGGAACCTCTAGAACAGCATGTGCTATTGAGAGTTGAGGACTAAAGTACAACTCATCACCTTTCGCTTAATTTGTGAAAATTTTGTGCATCACTACTTTTTAGATTGACTTCATCTAAATCACCATTGTTTTGTTTACCTGTCAAGTTGGTCAACGTTTCTAGATTTAGGAAATAACTATTCCATGTCCTCCGTAGGAATACATAGAATCGTCTATGCAATAGGGAAGTATTGTATAACTATATATCAGGAAATGAAATGGAAGAAAATTGACAATTATCAATCGTTCACAGTGTACGCGTTATGTGTGTGATTGATAATCTTGGCTCTATTCATCTCTTTCCTCTTGGCTTTACTCTAGGCTACGGTAGAAGAAACCCAGTCTGCATTTGTCGTCGTGGGTTTGGGAATGATTGGCTGTGCACAAAGATTGACTTACTTCATGCCTGTTTTGGTAGGAATACCACTAAATAATCGATGTAGGTAACACTGTTCAAAGGGCATTTACTACACAGGGGTCTTACTAGTATTAGCGAAAACAATTTTGTTACGATGTTAAGTTTATTGTAATAATACTATTTCGTTATGGTAACCAGCCGCCATATTAGTCGTGTTTTCCACAACTAATCCGTTTAGGAAAGATTTAACAATAGTTTTAGGAACAATGAGATAAGAGAAATCAGATTGTTCTGATGAAACCAGGATTTTCGGCTAATATAACTAAACTGAAGATAAATGGGTAGCGGTAACTGTAACATTTAAGTTTTTATGTATAGTTATTTTGTAATACTAACCAGGAATGAGGAACAAACAATTTTATTACCAAACAAAATTGTCTGATTATCTCATATCTGATCAAATTATTCAGTAAAAGTAACACAATTTAGGTCATTATAACGCAACTGGCGCTGAGTGGCCTGTGATTTCGGATCAAACGCCGTCGACAAAATATAGTGGATTAGGATGTAGCAAAGACAGACTATAGAATTAGTGAGGTGAAGAGGAGCACACTGGATTAGTTCATAAATATGGCAATGGTAACCAAATGTAGCAAAAGCATACGACGACATTGTTAGACTTTAGGAGAGTTGCCAAACAACTTGAGGGACTGGAAATTTACAAATCGATCGGTCCCGATGGACACCACCGAAGAGTTTTTAAGGAAACTCGAGAACAATTGGCGGATTCCCTAACCCACATCTTCAACTTACCGATGACGAGTGGCGAGGTCCCCTACGACTGGAGAGTTGCTCACGTTACGGCAAACTTCAAAAAAGGTGACCGATTGTCGCCCAGCAACTATTGACCGATCAGCTTGACGTCGATCGTGTGTAAAACCATCGAGCGATTGATACGAAATCATCTCGTCGATCACTTGGAAGACAACGGACTCGTTCATGACACTCAACACGGCTTCCGCCGAAAGAAGAGCTGTCTGACGAATCTGCTGGACTTTTTCAATGAGGTGATCAAGGTGTTCGACCGCCGCAAGGCGATGGATGTCATCTACCTAGACTTCCAAAAAGCCTTTGACTAGATGCCGCACAGGAGACTGTTACACAAAGTCTCTGAGCTCGGCATTGGTGGCAACGTACTTCGCTGGCTGCGCGCCTGGCTAACAGGAGGCACGCAAAGAGTCAGCATCGGCCAGGCCTTGTCCGAGTGGGCCCCTGTTACCTTTGGGGTGTCCCAGGGCAGTATACTGGGTCTTATCCTCTTTCTCATCTATGCAAACGACATGGATGCGGGGCTTTTGTCCAAGGTATCGATATTTGGCGACGACACGAAGGTCTGCCATGCAGCATGTAGGGAGGGAGACAGAGTTGAGATTCAATAAGATCTCCTAAGTGAAAGCTCATAGTGTGTGACCTTCACCTCGCCAAGGCTAGCTTGTTTAACTTGCATTGTCACTTCGCATAATTAGTTACTTTTGATATCTTCAGTGTAAAATAAGTGGTGCTGATACCTTCAAATGTTGCCCATAACCATACACGCGAATATTCCTGTTAGTTGCTTTGGAACTAGTACCTTGTTTGTTTTTACTGCTATTGAATTCTTAGTGAATCTGTAAAAAAAATAAACTTACCTTTTTTATATTTTCGGATTTTGGAGTTCTAATTATTTTTATCGTCCCTGGTGAGGATCACAGTCAGTGATCGAAATATAGCACATTTTTACTCTCGTTAACTAAATTTTTCAAATGCAATGAAAATTTTAAGAGCGTCCTATTTCCCTATTGCTCGAAAAACTCGTCCAATGGTCGGAAGCGTGGCAGATGCCCTTCAACGTTGCAATATGTACAGTCATGCGCATGGGGTGCACCATGCTACCTATAACCACCCTGCCTCGCCCCATGTGAGCAGCGTCTCCTACCCTCCCTCTGAACATCGTACCGCTGCTACGGGACTCCTCGACTTGACTCCAGACATCGTACAGCCGATACGAGACCTCGCTCCGCTGTTACGGGACATCGTACCGCTGCTGCGGACATCGCGTCAACAAAATAGCCGTTAATGGTTACAATAGCCGTCATGGCGAGTTTGGTCTTGATAACCTATTTCAACACTGTAAAAACAAGTTTAT
Source organism: Gammarus roeselii (assembly GCA_016164225.1). Taxonomy (NCBI): domain Eukaryota; kingdom Metazoa; phylum Arthropoda; class Malacostraca; order Amphipoda; family Gammaridae; genus Gammarus; species Gammarus roeselii. Next base: position 11,198 of record SDVV010021179.1, read on the forward strand.
TAATATATGATTTATTGGTTTGATTTAGATTTATATTTTTATTATAGCTGTGCCCATACTACCTGTCTGTTCCTTAGCAGTTATTCATTAGTATACTGACTTTTAATACCTCAAATGCAACTGGTTGTTGTCATCGCACAACCTTATTTCAAAACGTTTTCCGCACTGTCAGGATGCTTCTGTTAGAATGACACACTGTTAAGATGCAGCTCTGGTTCGCTTACCTTTTAGTTTAGCGGTGCGTGTGTACCTGCCTGTCATTATCAGTATTCTAATGTGTTATTGGTATTCAAATTATCAGCATTTTCAAATGAAACCGGTTTGCAGTAACAAATCCGAGGGAATTCGGAGTGGGCAGTATCATTGCACTCAACTCTGAAACCATAAACCAAGCAGCCACCATTTGATCAAGAAAGATTATGCCCATGTTATGTTGTCAGTTTACTTATTGGGAGAATTGTACCGAAAAATATCTCAGAATGAATTCAATACCCTAAAATTTACCCCGCAATAAGATGCAACTTGCACTGAAGCGCCTCCGTCAATTATCAAATCAAATCATATCAATTAAAATTAAAAATCAAATCAATGAACGGGAGCACAGCTGCCAAAGTTCTTTAACAACAAGAATATATAGAGTTTTTGTATATGTTATTGCCCTCAGTTCCATTAGAACAAAAAAGTAACAACAGGTTACACAAAATTATCTGTCTGTGTGACAATTGCATCAATCAAAATCGAGTGGAATCTTCTGTGACTTAAAAACTAGGAGCAACTGTACATGCTATTCTCTCTTTAAGGGCGCCCTTACGCCTCTCCCCCCGCGCCCCAACAACCGTTGTCAGAGCGGATCGTCCCCTATACCTCAACCGTATTCTAAGATGTTACTGGTATTGCGATTTTTTGCCAAATTTGTGGCCGGTTCCCTATAACAAAACCACAAGTATCTAGTATCAGGTAGTATCATTGTATTGTACCACTTTACATCTTGCAGCATAGAATCGTGCTACAATTTAATTTCATAACACCCCATTTACTGAATTGTAATTATTTTTTCGTCATCTTCCGATACTCCGCCGGTCATGTCTGACAAAAAGTTGGTGCCCAAAATCATGATATCATTCCTTTATTGAGAAGCAGATGGGAGCAGCTTCAAGTTAGTCTAGCTTTGCATTCATGCAACCCAAATCCCGCCATAGGAAGTAATCTTGCGCTAACGCGCATCCGACGATACGCGCATCCGAGTCTCCTTTGTATTATTCCTGTTTTAATTCTGTTTTCGAATCGTCGCATCCTGCATCTAATTATAGTCCTGCATTCACATCTGATCTCTACAAGAAATCACAAAAAATAGAACCCAAACTAACGGTCCATTTTCCCGACGGAAAATTCTATAACAGTCTATGATGGTTCAGGCTAAGCTAGAATGTGGCATCTGCCACACTTCGTACGCCCCCGAACTAATGGATTGCCAAATTTCTCCTTGCTTTTCCAGGACTTTGCGTAGCAGTCACTCAAATGGAGATTGCAAGACATTGCGCTGTAAATTTTGCCAAGCGCAAGAGGAAATCAAACAACTGAAAGCACAAATCAGTCACGCCTCCGATGGCTTATCCAAAACAGAGACAGTCTCATCAAATGGCTTATCCATAACAGAGACAGTCAACACGGATACCCGTTTGATAACTGTTGAATTAAATGAATTAAAATTGGAGAACGTGCTGGAACAATTTCATGAATTTAAAGATCTGATAAGCAGCGAATTATCAGCAGTCAAAGAAACTGTCGAGGCCACCCAAAATCAAGTGAAAGAACTCCAAGTGCACCTAGACTCTGAACTCGCCAAGAAGCTTTCGGTTCTAGACGCTGAGACAAATGATCGTATTAAACTGATAGAAAACTCAGTCAAAGATAGCGAGGCACTGTACTCAACTGTAGTTAGTAGGAGGCAGCCACGCTGTGACAATTCAACACACGTCGGG
>SDVV010021180.1:0-13178 GCA_016164225.1 Gammarus roeselii
GTCTGTCATAATCATCTAACACACAGGAGCTAATCATTGTAAGAAAATGTTTATGACCGCCCTCCGTCCGACAAATATCGTCACATATTATAGCATCAGTCACATCATGTAGCATATGTGTATTCAATTAAACCAAACTCATTTCAGCTACTATTATAACATATCAGCTTTCTCACACAAAGCACCGACCCACACAAAATTGCTCAGCTTTACCTATACAACCCAAAGCCCACCTGTCCCGTTAATTCCCAGACGATCAACCGACATCCAGTGGAGTAAAACTCTGCTCCCTCGCTCGGCCATGTTATCAACGACTACTCTGCTCCGACTCCCAAAACGTGGGGCCATATATCGCAGCACCAGCACTGTCAGTTCTATATTCGAATGCCCTTACGTAACAATGAATGGGTCGTGTTTAACCATCCTTATGCCACGACCATCTTCAGCTAAATCGCATTCACTGGACTCCAACCCCAACAAAATATTTCCACAGGCCGGCTGCGCTCTAATTCACTGCTTCAATTTGCGTCGAAATTCTTGTTATAACTTTGGTCATTCAATTTATTGACCAGAACAGATGTTTGTCCCGGCAATCATGAAGGGATCCCAGCTGCTCCGTGTGGCCCAGGACCTTAACGCGAGTCGGCACAAACCTCAGTAATGGTCTTGAAGCCGTTTGGCCTCGACCAAGACCAGCAGTAGACTGGTTAGCACCAGCGTCAGATATTAAAGGGCCGTAACAGCAGGCGGCGTTTGACCGTGTTGGATGATATGATAATAGGACTATTAGTTGTATTTCGTTGCCATCTGATAAGGGATAAGGAAAACAGGAGGCGTTTGGGTGCGTTAGGGGATTTGGGGTCTGAATCTGTTTTCTTGATATATGAGGGACGAACACGGGAGGTGTTCGAGTGTGTTCTGGTGTTAGAGTTATCTGTGCCTAAATAGCAGTGACCCATCATAAACGCGGCAGAAAATTATCTCTAACGGTGGAGTAGTTTGTGGCGGGGAGATTGGGTGCCACCCCTCTCTGTGTCAGCCTAACTTAGCCACCCTTCTGATGAGGGGGAAACGGCTGTATATCTCATCTCTATACATTACTCCAAAAATGCAGCGAATCACAATTAAACTAACAGATTAGGAGACATGTACACTAATAGTTCAAACAATGTATTAAAAGTTGTGAACTTTCTGCTTGTAGGGGACAAATTAATTAGGTTAGAAGCGGTATTCAAACCTCATATTAAATACTGCGCGTATCAAAAAATGCAATCCGGCAATTGACGGTAATTTAATTCCGTTTCATTATTATAGTGAGTCTGTATGCTATCATATCGAATTCATAAGCTATAAAAAACTGTTCATCATCAAGTTCTCCAAACTGAGTACTTTCCGAGAGTACAGCATCTCGGAAGTGTTGATCCAAAATCTTAAAAAATATTATGAATCATAACGATCAACGGGGAAAATTAAATAGAGCAGCTACGGTTTCCCTGTGTGAATATCGACTGAAAATTGCGCATTAATATATGTGTGCATCGTTTAATATCAATTAAATCGGCTACAGCACTGGTTGGTGTTTTAGTGAGCACTAAGGTGTATCCCTTTGAACTAACCTCCGCAATTCATAGCATTGTGTGGGGACAAAAGATGAATGATCACCACATCAGCTTTAGCATCATTTTTTGGGACATTTTTTGACAAAATCTCGAATCAATCGTTGTACTCCATTTTTGCTCATAAACCTCCACTGAACAGGTTTCTTAGCTCAAAACCGTCATTAATATCTAGGGCAAGAAATGGGCTGGTCGTTATGTAGTACAGTAGCAAAAAAATATATAATTATAATATGAGGTTACCACCATTTCTAAATCTCTTATGGTTTGTTCGAAGTTATTTTATCCAATGACCAAAATTCATCATGTAGCCCTCTTCGGGTATATTAAGGTTAAATAATATACATTAACTGTATTTTTGATTGTAAAAGTTTTTCATGTTTTTTCGTTAACCTTGACGAATTTTATTTCGTAACTGTTCATCAGCAGGGTAGCCTACTTCTTCTTCGCTTGTTTCACATTATAGATGCACAGCTAAGGGCTTCTCCTTCTTCACCATAACCATATTATTTAGGGTATGCACAATTGTTCAATTGATCACAACCAAATTTTGGTTGTGTCATCCAGAGTGGTATTGATAGCTTACAAAAATATGACGTACGTATATTATGTTGATGTTAGTTATAGGTTAGATTCACATATGTTTCTATTTCAAATTCCTTTATGTTCGTAGTCATCGTGATTATAATTTTTATCTAGAATTTGAGATTCACTTGGAATCAAACCTTCTTTTAAGTGTTAAGAACCCGCGATAAAGCCAATTCGATTTATACCTTCCGAACTTTCGAGAAATGCATGAAGAAACTGGTAATATGAAAAAATAACTGGTTTATAGGGCCAGAGGCTGTTCCTGACGAATAATTTTAAACTCGAAAATATCGGTAAGGTGAACTTAGTCGACAGAAAGCGTTTTCAATCGGAAGCTGGTTGCCTGAAGCGCATTGGAGCAATTTCTTCTTGGTCGGAAGTGTTTTGCACCGAAAAGTCGACAGTTCCGAGCCGCTAATTTTTACTATAGGGAATATTTTCTCTCCCTTAGCACAAACAAGCTATTTAAAATATAATTTTCTAATTTTACATGTTACAACACATCGAAGACATCAGAGATATTAATGCCCACCCTTGGTACCTTTACGATGTGACTTACTTCTATCGTGGCGTCTTGACGATGCTGATCACGGCGCTTTTAGAATCGTCGGTACACTCACTGTCACCATGTCAATTTGATACCTAGGATCTTTACTATATTCTACGTCGCCCTACGTGGTGTTAGTTACTGACTACTTGTAAATTACTTCTAATTTAATCTGGTCAAAATTTAGTTACGATTGAAGACTCAGCAGTTCCGTATGCAGTAAATCTATAGAATATCCTGGGGAGCACATTACGTACGACCTTCCGAAGGCCTACGTCAATACGGTGGAGCGCTATCCCAAGCCTCGAAACCATAGCACCAAAAATATGTATTTCGTATTTTTCATCTGCTTCATTATTTAAAATATTCTTTTGAATTGCAAAGATAGGCAAGTGGTATGATATACCACAAATTAATATGCCAGAGTTTAAGTTACACCTGTTCGTTGAGGAAATATTAAGTATTATGGTGGCCATATCTCTGTCTTAGTCTATTCCAGTTTGGTTTTCATTATTGGTAATACTGCAAGGCTGTTCATTGTACGTAGGAATTCTAAAACATTACTGTCGTTATTGTACTTGAAAATATCTATGTTAAAATATCCACACTGAATAAACTGCTTAACTCTGACTTTGTTACAAAGTTGGGATATTTTATAAAAAATGTAAATGAATGGGTTAGGGTTTAGCGGATGATGGCTTCCAGGTGGTTACTATGATCATACCTACTTTTTTCAGTTTGATTTCAACTAAAAAGTGTTTCGATGTTTGATGTACTAACGGTACAATAGTCTAAAATTGTGGAAGTTTATTAATCAGAAATATAAGAGCTGATTGCTCCTCCTCGTCTACCATCAATTCTCAATGATTGAGAGGGATCATAGTTATTAAAATTAAATAAATCATTTTTTTCCTGGATCAGCCAGCATTCTGTGAAGCTAATTGCATCGAAATTACAGTCTAATCAGCGCGCAAATGAATGAAAAATGCCAATTATAGGTAACAGTGATCTAGTGTTCTGGTGTAACCACGAAAAGTTAGTTTTAGTATATATAGCATTACTGTTAGCAGTAGCATCCTTATAATATTTACTCTTCCTCTCAGTATTCAAATCAGGATCGATTATATTCAGATGGTTGGTATCCATGATAATCAAGTCAAACAATATATAATCTAACCTAGGAAGAGAACAAAATAAACAAGCAAGTTAACGCAGAAGCTTCTTAAATTAATTTTGGATTTTACGGGGATATATAAACCAAAGTGAGGGCTCCTCAACAAAATCGGAATCACTGGTATAAATCTGGTACATATGAGTTGTCACATCAATGACTGTTTGCCATAAAGATTAGTGAGGGAAAAAATACTTACTGTACACCGATAACGAACTTCACTTCTATGATAGTTAGTTATTCTAGGACTGTGTCATTATTGATAATGAGCTTCAGTACTTCTTATTTTTTCATGAATCGAGCAAGAAACGAGAAAGAGTGTCCCACAAATTCAATCCTTTCGTTCTGCATTTACGTTAGAGAACTCGGACAGTATTTATCTTCAGGGTATCATAACGGAGAGATAAATTGAAGTCTTGGACACGGTATATTTTTTTCACAGCTAAAGGTATTAAATATATAGATGAATTGAAAGTCTACAAACTCAATGTCCAGAACATGTTCATTTCAAAATAGTTATGGAGACTATGGACGGAATCGACTAAAACCTATCAACATTTATACCCAATCGCTCATGAATGCAACCTGCTCCTCTCCATGGAAAGAGGCCTGCGTTACTCCAATTTGAAATAAGTGAACAACAATTTTCCCGACAAGTTCCGAAAAAATAATTTTACCTCAGTCGTTAGCAAACTGATGGAAGTTTTGATTACGGATGGAATACCTGATTTCTTAGAAACGATGAAATAGATAAGTGACTCTCAGCATTACTAAAGACAATAGTTCCTGATAATCCTGTTTAGCCTGTTACTTTTTCATGAATACAATATAAAATCACAAAACGAATTCTCCAATCGATATCTTGATTCTAGTAGGCCTTGGATAAAGTCTCCATGGAGAAGTAATCCAACAGCGTACCTCAAGAATCCGTGTAATGTACAGTACTCTTCATAATATTCATAAACGATCTGGATAGGAACGTGCTATCGAACATTAACATTAAGGTAGAACACGATTCACAGTTGGGAGGGAAAGCGCAAAGAGATCTTGAGAGCCTACTGATACAATTAGAAAAGAACAAACTTGTTGATTTGATCAGGAGAGTGGCAGTAATTTGATTTGGGCCTCATTTTCTCAGAAGAATTGCAAATGAAATTCCATGTCGAGAAGTCATGTTATGGACATAGGTCATCACAACCCCAAGCACGAATGTTTCTAACCCGGAAATAAAATGATTCCTATTCAAAAAGCCCAATATGATGTAACGATGCTGCTAAAAAATAAATATAAGGCCAGGTATGACATCCCGCAGTATCTTGAACGGAAGCTCTTAGTATACTTCAGTTAAACAATACATGCGTTAATCCGTATCTCGAGTAATCAGTCTAATTCTGAACTGCATATCTTGGAAAATATTTTATCAAATTAGAGAAGGTTCAACGTAGAGCTAACAAAATCATCTCCGCGGAGCGCAAAAAATCGCACAAAGACAGACTTCGCAAATTAAACTTCTTATCTATGGAGCTGCGTCGAGTCATAGGTCACATGATAGAGGTGTGAAAGTTTATGAAAGGTAAAGTAAACATCGACCGAGCTGGTGAAAATTTTCACTATAGATGCAAACGGAGTGAGAAGGAATAATGGATACCAAATCATAAGTGAGCGTTTCTTCCTTGCAATAACGTTTAACATCTTCACGGAAAGAGTTGTCGTGGAATGGAACAGCTTCAAAGGGAAGTTGTAAACAACGATACAACCAGAACGTTCAAGTCACTGCTCATCAAATTTTATCAGAATCTACGTTAATTACCATCCGACATTAGAAGCAGCATATTTCTCACAAGAAATGGTGTCTGGCTTTATCACTCGTAGTGTGAAAAGTCCGGCATTTTCACTAGCACGGTTAAAAAGATGCCCTGCTTTGGTGCCAACTCGTTACAAAACTTTGTCCAGCAATGACAACGTGCAGCATTTTTTTAACGAAGAATGAAACTGAGACAATCACAGATCAGCATCGTGGGTCGGTGGTGTTCTCTTCGTGTGCTGATTTGAGCAGTTGCGAGATACTTCATTGATGGTATGAACGACGAGATCCATTCCTTTTCAAGTGGTTTTAATACAGAAATTACACAGTCACATAATGTTCTCGTTGACGTTTCACTTCAGAACTAACATCCTTACCATCAAAGGCAACCTAGTTTGGGACCTAGTTTGAGACACCAACGAGTTATGGAACAACCTCCACACAAACGAGTACTAAAACAACCTCCACATCAACGAGTAGATTGGATTAAATAAGAAAAAGAAGAAAAAACGAGCACGAGTGCTCATGTTGAGTTGTTTCCTCTGAAAGAAGTGAAAGAAGAGTGGGGAATAGTCAACGATGCTCTAGAAATTCACTCAAACATACAGAAAAATGAAGGTTGTAAGGACAGAGGGGAGAAGGACCACAGCTGTCACCACTATCTACTACCACCACACCACTATTACCCGGATCATTTCGACCCCGGAGAAAAAACGGCCGAGAGTCAGGTTGACTTTTTCAGGAAAGGGGCGAACAAGATGAGAAATGAAGTATTCAGGATTCAGGCGATCGCATCTATGATGGTCGAGCAGAAACATACACGCCTGTAGGCTCAGCGGAATCATATTTTTCCTTGAGCTCGTGACTGTCGGCTTGCCCCAGAGGTTGGTTCAGACGGGCTCCAACATGGTATTGACACTACTTCAAAGGAGCATATGGGTATTTAAATTTTGACAAGTATGTGTACATTTGGGCGAAACACCACACCCAGTTGGCCGGGTAGTGGTCCTCTCCCTGTGCTCAAAAGATTAAGGCTTCTGTACGCAATTGGTTCCTTGAAGGTTGTCGATATTCAAGGTGAGACGTCGGGGAGACCTCTCATAGAGATGGACCTGCCCTTGGCTGATCTAGAGTCTAGGACGAAATTTTCATCAATGTCGTGAAATTTTGAAAAGTGTAAGAGTAGGAGAGCTCCACGCCCAGTCACCTGGGAGTTACTCTCCCCAGTGTTCAGTAGAGTAAATCTCTGAACACCAGTGGTTGGTCCTACATGAGCATTTTAAATTTTATGTGAGATGCCAGAAGGACATTTACTAAAAAAAGTTGCTCGTGGCAACTCCTGAGTTTAGTCGAATGAGACATTTTTAAATTTGACGAATAGTTCTCGCAGAATTTAGTCGAAAGGCAAGAGATCAGTATTTACATTTTGAATTTTTAGACAATAGACAAGGGAAAGGCAAATGAGATGCCAGAGGGGCATCTCCTAGAGATTTCAGATGCCCCAGATGGGCATCTCCAAGATATTACAAGGTGAGATGTCAGAGGGACATCTCCAGGATACTTCATCTGTGAGAAATAGGTTAGCAGTTATGTCTCTCTGCTCCCTGTTGCACTAGGTCTCGCCAAAATCTGTGCTACAGGAGAGGAGACGGTTTGTTATCCATATTGTACAGGGAATAGATTTCAAGGTGAGATGCCGGAGAGGCATCTACAAGATAGTTCAAGGAGAGATGTCAGACGGGCATCTTCAAGATATTTCGAGGTGAGATGTCAGAATGGTATCTCCACGATATTTCGAGGTGAGATGCTAGAGGGGCATCTCCAAGATATTTCAAGTTGAGATGCCAGAGGGGTGTTTCCAAGGCAATATGCTCTGTGAGAAAGAGGTTAGTAGTTATTTCTCTCTGCCCCCTGCTGCCCTAGGTATAGCCCAAGGGACCGTTTCACTGGGTAACCGGCGCTGCTGTTATAGGTTGTCTAGTATTGTTTAATATCAGTCTCCTTTCTTTTTTCTTTTTTCCTTCCGACACGGAGTGAAGAAGCGATGAAAGGAGAGGGTACCATCGCATCAACAGGATCCTTTAAAAGGAAGATACTCACTGTCTCAACAATGGATGATATGGTCGAAACTAGGCCGTGTCGTAGAATTCAACAAAAACTCTCCTCTTGGTGCGGGATCGATTTTCATATATCATGAGGGGGGGGGGCGCCGTTGCGGCTCATCGGCAAAGCCGGTGCGTCGCCGGCAGATTTCACCCGCACTAGTTTGTCGAATCTACATCGTGCCGTAGAGTTGAGCAACGCTCTCCTCCTGTTGCGGGTTCGATTTTCGCATATTATAGGGTGTGATGGTGAGTCGCCGTTGCGACTCATCGGTAAAGCCGCTGAGTGACCGGCAGACTTCACCCGCACTAGTTCGCAATTGTTGTCTATCTCTCCCAATTTTTCTCCTTTCTTTCATCTTCTACAGGGTGGGTAGAAAAGTAACGAAGGCAATGCCATCGTGTCGGCAAGATTCTTCGTATGAAGATATTTGTTGCCTCAGCAATGGATGATAATCGTTGAATCTAGGCCATATCACAGAGTTGAGCAGGAGCTCTCCTCCCAGCGCGGGTTCGATTTTCGTATATCGTGGGATGTAGTAGTGAATGCTGACACCGTACCCCTTAAAAAATAATAAAATTAAAGAGTAAAATGTATGGTATCCCTCATAGTCTCCACCGCTGCAACGAGTTGAGCGAGCTCTCCTCTTAGGCGGTGTCGATTTTCAGGATACCATAGTCATTGCATCTGCTTGTCCCGTTAGGACAGCAGACGGCCTTGTAGGCTAGCGGGATGGGTAAATGCGAGTACCGTTACGGACTCACACCCAGTACCGGTGGCCCTAGCATGGGCTTAGAGGTGGATGAGATTCACCGAAACACCTTTCACACGGTGAATTCCTAGAATTATCGTTTCCGAGATATTATCAGTTTCTCTGTACTTTCAATGCAGTTTTATAAGTCTGCCTGTACCTACAATGTTAACGGTAGAAACGTTCCGTTGGTCAGCTGATAATGAAATTATGAGTAATAATTGACAACTACTACTACCAGCGACATGCTATTATTTATACTAATAATGCATTTATCAGTATTAATAGCTTGAATTGTGAAGAGAGCCGTGTCATGCTTCTTCCCTTTATCTCTGTAATTATAGTCTCGACAGCTCCTGGGAAAGTCGTGTCGTTTTCAGGTTAGCCGAGTCACAAAGCCCAGTGCTTGTCGAGCGCGTTTCTGTACGCATTTATGGAATCAGAGCCAACTACCGCAGCTGGTAAGTCGTTCCAAGCTCGTGAGATTGTGACCGGGAAAAGTGTTGCGCTATAGTCATAGCGAAAAGTTTTCCCACAAGTTTCGCCCCGTCGTTTCGGGTACTAATGTTGTGTTCCCTGTCGAACAGGCCGGTACGGATCACGTTGTTGAATCCCTTCAGGTATTTGAAAGTTTCAATGAGCCGGCACCTCAGCCTTCGTTGCTCGAGAGTGATGAGGCAAAGCTCTTTAAGCCTACCATCGTAGCTGTGGTTGCATAGCTGCGGGATCAGCTTAGTAGCACGATGATGGATTCGTTCTGGAGCCCAGAATTGGACTACATGCTTGAGGTGGGGACGAACAAGCGACGTGTACAACAGCAATACAATGTCCTTCGTTTTGCAGAGGAAGTTACGAGAGATGTAGCCAAGGTTACGATGAGCTATCTTGTAACTTTCTTCGACCTGCGCGCCCCATTTTAAATCTTTCGAGATTTAAACGCCCAAATTTTTCTGTCAGTAAACAGTTGCAAGATAGCTTCCTGCTATCGTGTGGTTGAAATTGGCATTACGACACCCCATGTGCATAACTGTACATTTTGCAACATTGAAGGGCATCTGCCACTCTGTCTCCCAGCCTCCATGCTGCATGGCAATGCTTCGTGTCGTCGGCCAATTTCCATACCTTGGACAGAAGCCCCGCATCCATGTCGTTTAAATGGATGAGGAAGGGAACATGAACCAGGAAACTGCCCTGGGGAACCCCAGAGGTAACAGGGGCCCCCTCGGACATAACCTGGCCGATGCTGACTTTTTGCTTGCGTCCTGTTAGCCAGGCGCGCAGCCAGCAAAGTACGTTGCCACCAATGCCGAGCTCAGAGACTTTGTGTAACAGTCTCCTTTGCGGCACCTTGTCGAAGGTTTTTGGAAGTCTAGGTAGATGACATCCACTGCCTTGCAGCAGTCGTACGCGTTGATCACATCATTGAAAAAGTCCAACAGATTTGTCAGACTACTCCTCGTACGGTGGAAGCCGTGTTGATTGTCATGAATGAGTCCGTTGTCTTCCAGATGATCGACGAGGTGATTCCGCATCAATCGCTCGATGATTTTGCACACGATCGACGTCAAACTGATCGGTCGATAGTTTCTGGGCGATTGTCGGCCCCCTTTCTGGAAGATTGCCACGACATTGGCAACTCTTTGATCTCCGGGGACCTCGCCACTCGTCATCGACAAGTTGAAGATGTGGGTTAAGGAATCCACCAATTGTTCTCAAGTTTCCTTGAGAACTCTTGGGTGGTGTCCATCGGGACCGATCGATTTGTAAATGTCCAGTCTCTCAGGTTGTTTGACAACTTCCTATCATGTGAACGCAATGTCGTTGTGGATGATTTCCCCAGCGTATACAGTATCTCGTCCGTAGCCGGGGCCCTCAACTGTGAACACTGAACAGAAGAAGCTATTCAGGACACTAGCCATGTCCTCAGGTGACGTTCTGAGGACACCATCTTCATCCATTAGCGAACCAACTGAGTCCCTAGCGATTCTACGCTCGTTGACGTAGCGAAAGAAATCCTTTGGGTTCTCTTTGGCGTTATTCGCAATGTTTTCTCTTTCGTGCTCTTAGAAGATCGGACAAGTCTAGTGGCTGTCCTACATGCCAGGCAATGCAGTTTTGCCGCTTGTGCGGTGTTGTTCCTCATTCGTTGCGCATTTAGTTGATCGCGACGATTCAAGGCTCTTGCAGCTTTGATGTTCCACCAAGAGGGCCGGATCCTTTGAGCGGGATCAGTTGTCCTCAAGGGTATACATCGGTCGCTGGCCTCGCGAACTCTCTCATTGAGGATGCGGCAGCAAGTGTCCACCGTACCCTCTCTGGGTTGTTCGATTAAATTGAGCGTACTTAGTTGTTCTCTCGCTTCCTGTGGGCTGGACGGGGCACTTTAATGGTGAATTCCACCGCGTTGTGGTCAGCGCCTCCTAGTTTGTTGACAACTAGGATGTTGCCCACCAAGTGCTTCTCAGTTGACATGACTAGGTCCAGTATGTTGTTCCCCCTAGTTGGTTCACGAACAACTTGGGTCATACCATTATCGGCGATGAACTCCGTTAGTTTATTGCTCTGGGCCTATGAAGTTAAGCTCACCCTGTCAATATAAGGGAGATTGAAGTTACCGAATATGATAGTCTCGTGGTTATTTGAGAACATTTATTCAAGCTTCTCATAGAGCTGGGCATCTTGTTCCACAAGGGTGTGAATGTTGCGGTACACCAATGCCAGCATCAATGTCACATGAGCCATTTTGATTTCTGCGTTCAGTATTTCGCAAGAAAATGTGACGAGCCTTGCTCTAAGAAATGAATGCAGTATCTCCTTTATGAACAGCATTGGACCGGCCCCTTGTTTACTAGGGGTTGATTTGTCCACGCTGAACATTTTGTAGCCTGGTAGCATTATCTCTGCTGCCAGGTTCCTTCTCTGGAGATCTAGCCATGTTTTGTTTATAACAATGACATCAAACGAGTACATGGTCGCCCGTCCCCTCAGTTCGTCGAACTTAGGGGCATATAACTGCGCGTTACAGAAGAAGACCTTTAGACGGGGCGTGGCTCAGTCTTCGACATCCTCATCATTGGGGGGGAGGGGGGGTCTCGACCTGGCGGCTGTGGACCAGGATCTTGACCATCCATAGAATTGCCTTCTTGTGAGCCCTGTAACGCATCTACCGTGCCCGCAGCTTCTTCCTCTTGGAGCGACTGATCGGTCATCGCTCCCGTCCGGGAATCTGCTGCGGGCAAGGGGCCCTCTAGGTAGGGTTTCCTGTGGCCAAAACTGGACCGTGTAAAGCACGCTGAATCCTTAACTTTTGGGCATATTATTTCTTAGCGCTTAGATGGAGCAGTCGGCCAAGTCTGGCATTTGCTACATCATTCAGGTGTAGGCCGTCTCTAAGGAACAGATCAGGCCTTCCCCGAAAAATCATTTAACAAGATGATGAAGGATACTCGATCGGACTTGCAAATAGTCTCGAGGGCTCTATTTGTATAGGTTAACTTACTATACAGCTCGTCATCATCATTCATTTACGGTAAGATGGATGTGATTGCCACTCGATTCGTTTTCGCCTTGATGTTAGAAATCCGCTGCCTATACTTAGCCTGCAGTTTTTCTGACCTTGTCCTTTTAAGATCATTAGTGCCTACATGGCAGATGATGAGTGTCTCCCGGCTGGAAACCACAACCTCTGCAAGGGCACCTCTGATTTTCTCAATCGTGGAACCGGGTTTGCAAATAAACCGTCTCTTTGCCTTACACCGATGAGCAAATTCAACCGCCTGGTGTCGGACAATAAAGTCACCTAGGACAAGTGTCTCAATTTCACCGTCCAGGTCCGTGAATCTCTCGAAAGTGTTCCGCGTTGGCATTGCAAATTTGGGCCGGTTTACGAAGGTGAACCGGTTCTGGACCTGCTGAAATCCATCTGAATCTACACCGCCCCTTCGAGGTTGGGTGCGGTTTCGATCCGCGGATGTCTTGGTCTGAGGTATCAGCTTAGACCTCATGGCCTGACGGAAAGTAGGTACCCCGGGTTTTGGCTTAGGGGTGGAAGCGAGTTGCAAGCTCACATCCAGTACCGGCAGCCCTGATATTGGTTTAGGGGTGGATGCGCGCTGCCGTTGCAGACTCTTACCCTAGACGTCACGGTAGGGAGTCAGAGCAAGACCACCAAGACTTCCCCGCGATCGAACTGGGTCCCGTCGGTCAATCCTCTTCCGGGATGCCTCTCCGTCCAGCTGTACGACATGGACCACCAACTCGTTAACTTTTACTAGTTTCCTCGTCTGTTCGCCAGGCCCTCTAGTCTTCTCCATATCAGAACGTAAGTTTCTACTGAGGTCTGCAGCGAAACTCTCTAGATCCTCATGGACCTTTCGACACAAACTGTTATCTCTATTTTTCAGCATGGACCAGATTTCCAAGTGTTGATGGCATGCATGGTATATCATGTGGTGATTGTCGTCTCTTCTGTGTCAGTGAAACAGGCAGGCATCTGGCAGTCCGCATTTAAGAACACTATGGTTTCGTCAGATTTTCCAAAGAGATGAGCACCGTGTTTATGCAAATAAGCTCCCATAATCAATATCTATATGTATATA
>SDVV010021181.1:0-13178 GCA_016164225.1 Gammarus roeselii
GTCTGCTTTTTGCTGTGGCGCTGGAGTGGTGGGTTGTGGTGCGTGTTTGTGTGTGGGTGTGTGTTTGTGCCTGTCCTGATGTGTTGCTTCTTTGTTGTACAGTGTGCTGTTCTGGAATTTGTTTGTTATTTTTTTTTTTTTTTTTATGTCATGCATGCGGATGGTTCATGTGATAGCCAATAGTGCGCACTAATTCCAGTTCCTATACCTGTGTTAACATTGCTGTTCTCAACAGCATACTGGCGCGCATGGCTGTGCTGGCCTCCCCCGGCTCTGCTGCTCCCCACTTGATGTGGACCTGCTGGAGGGGGCTGCAAAGGTAAGAGATCAAAGGTAAGAGATACATTTGCTGGCATTTAATTTCAGGTTCCAAGAAGAGGCCACATCATGGATTAGATTTGAATCCCCCTGCAGCGAAGAAACACCTTGACTAATGTCACCCAAACTTCCCCTAGAGAACTGCTAGTACAACCTATAATCATCAGCAAGGGCTTTGTCCTTACACGACACAAACAAGGAGATATAGTTGACATAAATTAGAAACAAGACCGGGCCAAGTACTGAACCTTGTGGCACACCATTGTCAACGGCCTTGGGACCACTAACTGCTCCCCAACAAACAACTCTCATTTCCCTGGCAGTTAGGAAACTTGATATCCAGAACAGTAGCTGAGCAGCAATGCCCAGACACTGCAACTTATGCAACAACACAGAGTGGGACACAACATCAAATGCTTTAGAGAAGTCAAGAAGAACTACATCCACAACAAGACCCTGATCCACCCACTGGGACACATCTCCATAAGTAAGTAGGAGCTGGTCCTCAGTCGACCTGCCTTTCCAAAATCCAAACTGATCTTTGGAAAGGATCCCATTAGCATCCAAATATGATGTCAAATGAGAAGCTATTATATTCTCCATTGACTTTCAGCAAACTGAGGTAAAACTCACAGGGCGATAATTTAGAGGGTCATATCAAGATTTGACTTTGTACAGAGGTACAACTCGAGATAATTTCCACAAATGTGGTAAAAAGCCCTCCTTCAAAGACAAATTAAAAATTAGCCAAAGTGGATAGGCCAATTCAGAGGAGCAAGACTTAAACAGCAAAGGATGAAGATCATCTGGTCCCATGCTTGAGTTACCATCAAGTTGAGAGAGGACTGACAGCACATCCCCAGGTCTGACCACAATGTCCCCCATAACCCCATCACCTAGCTGGTGGGAGCTGGAGATTAGGGATCCTGACAAACATACACTGATGGAAAACTGGAGGCAAATACCATGCTCATCAAAGACGGATCAGTTACCACATCACCATTGATAATTTTCAAAAGACCCACAGAGGGAGAACCTGTCTTCTTCATTCATATATACGAGTGAAATATTTGGGCTTAGATTTTGATTGGTCAACAAGAGACTGCTCATACTAGGAGCAACTCAAGGTGGCATAGTTCTGGCATCTAACATTCAACTGATTAAACTTTGCGAGTGCATCAGCCGTGAGCAAGTGATTCCCTCCAAAAACTCCTCTCACACGCTTGAACTCCCCCCACGCCTCAGACTTCCTCCTCTACAACCAGGCTGGTGCAGATGCTGACCATGGTTGGCAAGGTCTACCCAAACAAACAGGCACATACCTATCCACCTGTTTACAAAGGATTGCTCGCATATGAAAGACACTCGTCAACAGTCAGAGAGTCAAATTTGAAGTCCTAATCAACCTCTATGAGAGCAGATCTCTCCTCTTTGCCAGAGGAAAGTTGTGGCATTTTCAGGCTGTAATAAAGACAACTCAGAAGCAAAAATATACTGAAATGCTAAAAGGCAATGAACACAGTGTGGGAATAGAGGCAAAATTGAAAAATCACCCACTCTATCTGTCTCAGTTGATGGAACCAAATCCAGAATATTTCCTGAAATCAAAGTAGGTTCACCCATTGGGTAAGACCAATTGAATTAAAACATTCCATAAACTCATGGTCAGTAGGAGTAACATGATAATCTGAAACATTTTGATTTTATTTAATTGACGGAAGGTTAAAATCACTCATGAGAACCTCTCTGCTGCCACTAAAGTCTATCATAAAATTGATCAACCTTTAATTTTCCACAGCACTGTACAATGGAGGCCGATAAACCACCAAACAGAAGACATCCACATCAGTGGATTGGATAGCTGCCACATTTGGCACTGGAGTGTCAACTATCAGGTACTTCAGTGATTTAAAAGTGTAAATACATACATCATGCTTAGGTGACACACCATCAGTATTGCCTTGGACACTTGGACAACATCATAGTCAGAGATGCTAACAAAGGAAGATGGAATGCTAGGCAGAAGCCATGACTGCAATGCCAGTAACATGAAGCTTTAAACTGTTCATATGAGTAGAGAAGAAATCAATTTTATTAATCAGAGAGTTCAAATTTATAAAGCTAAAATTTAAAACTAAAAATTATCTAACTAATACTTAAGGTTAGAATTCCTGGAAGGGGACTCTCAATGTTTAAATACTGAGATATTTGGCCCCCCTTTCTCTCCAAACCACTCTACCTCTCCCACTAGAAGGATTAGAGGCAGCACTGGCTCCAATCACGGAACCACTTAGTGTAGGAAAAGCATCAGGGTAAATCCCTGAGCTCTCCACAGTCCAACTTGAACTGTGATTTGCAGAATCGCCCCCATCTCTCAAGGTGGCCTGAATGACCCCCAAGCCAGAATGACCATTTTGACCAGGAACACCAGTCCCGCTACCTTGCCTAGCTGCCTTACGAGATTGCAGCTCCTGCCTCTGGTTAAAAGTGAGATCCTAATGGATGAACACGTGTTTCATCTTGTGAGACTCCCTCAACCTGCTGACTGATGAGAGCAAACCAACTCTCTGATCTGAATCAGTAATCCTAGGTCTATACAAGCCAGTGTCTCCAATCTGATTCACACTTCTCAATACAATGCTGTCCAAATTAAGAAAACCACATACATCAGAGAACAGCTCTGTCACCTGTGCCAGGCTACTTCCTCTCAGACCTCTAATAATAATGGACTCTTTTCTCTTAGCCCGCTCTTGAACTTCACGGATTTCCATTCCTACTTCTCCGGAGTCAATGTTGCCCTGGCGCACGTGAGTGCGACAACCCGTCAGTACAAAAGGTGTGGAAGCGCAATCAGTCAAGTTAAGGATATGAAATGAGTTTGGTCTCAATTTAACTATATATTAGATAAGCAGATGGTTATCTTATCATCACAGCAGTCGGTATGGTGTGCGACTATCTATACAATTTAGAGGTTCCAGTTTGAAAAGATGAAGCTAACCAAAGTGAGAAGCAGCCTAACCTAATTAGTACCAAGTTTGGGATTTCAGACTAAGTAAAAGAGCATGGGTAGGTGATCAGAAAGCTGTAGGATAAAAATCATGAATAAGCATTAGTTCAACTTACCAAAAAGGTAGTAAATCCTGAAAGGTCCATAGGATAAGTGATTGAATTTATAGGGAGAAGTCAAACTTGATTTAACATGCAGAAGCATATCATGCATGCAGAAGGCACAATGCAAGAATAGAATTAAACCAAGGGAAACCAAAAATATGGGAAATCAGATGAGAGTTAGCTAATGGAAGGGCAATTCATACAAATATAATGCAATACAACCGACTAAAGCCAATGAAAATAAATAAATGAATAAATATGATAAATGAAAATCAAGC
This sequence comes from Gammarus roeselii, assembly GCA_016164225.1. Taxonomy (NCBI): domain Eukaryota; kingdom Metazoa; phylum Arthropoda; class Malacostraca; order Amphipoda; family Gammaridae; genus Gammarus; species Gammarus roeselii. Next base: position 3,708 of record SDVV010021181.1, read on the forward strand.
AAATCAAAGTAAATAGCAAACCAATATTCAAAAGCTATAACTTAATGAATGCATAAAACCATATGCAAAAAATATAGAAAACCAAGAATAATGGCAACTAAGGTCACTGTTAAGAGCCTCAACCTATAGCAATAGTGTACATATATATACCAAGATGCAGTCTATAACTACATTACACTCACCCAGTGCAGTAGTGGTCATGACTAGTATTATCAGATTAGTTGTAGATGTGAATAAGCGAGCAAGCAAGCATGAGGGAACACAAGCAGGCAAGCATGAAGTGCACTATTAGATAATGTTATATTCTGCAAGGAATAGAAAGTTATTAATAAAATGAAGTATACTTTATGTATGCATCCAACTATATATATATGGCCAATTAAAAGCAAGAACATAATACATCCATAAAGCAAACAGATGGCTTGGGGGAATAAACAAGCTCCCTGTAACATCAACAGGTTTGGAGATCCCTGCTTGCAGCTAATCCTCTATGATTCTAGCAACATTGCAACTATTTAATACCAAACTGACTGTCACCAAACCAGCAGCCGCCAGCTTCAAGCGAACTCAGTGAGCAAGCTCACTGATCAACAAGTTTGAGGGAGAGTACAACTGGACCTGGCTATCACACTTATTAGCTGACTGCCAATTTGGATTTCCCTTCACTCAACAACTGCATCAACGAAACTGCAAGGCGCCATTATCTTCATCAATCAAGCAGCTAATGGCTGACTGATATACCAACACAAGCCAGAATCTTATGAAAATGCTGGTCACAGGAAATGCACACAACAACTAGATCAAGGGTCTGCCCCCCCCCGCAAAAGAAGCACACCCCGGCAGCACCACCCTCACCCTGCTTGCTTGACCGCCCAGTAACTGCACCGGCATTAGGCACAGCAGATCTCCCACCATGCATCTCCTCAGTCCCACCTGTTTTCCTGACAGGAGATCCCTCCTCCAACAAGCTTCAGTCAGCTTGGTCGGCCTTGACATTAGGTGAGGATGCATGTGGAAAGGCTGGTTCGGGACTGCTTGCTGCCCCTGCTGGGTTAAAAGGCCAGGTCAGATCGGTTTGGAGTTCATTGGAAGCTCCTCATTGAACTGCTTGTTGAAGCCCACAAAGTGAGCTGTCACCTCCTACTTAATCCAATCCACCGCTTCAATGAGATTTGAAAAATATATTCTTTTCTTGTGTCCCTTAAAAACACCCACTCACAAAAAAATCTACAAAAAGTTGTAGTTACATCCCTCACCACTCTACATTTTCTCTTCACATACTTTTTTGGTCTCACTAATGGCTTTTCAAAAATACTAAAAAAATCTTTAAAAATTAACATTGGGTCCTAGAAAAAACAATTGGTGAAAATAAAACCCATTGGATTAAAAAAAAACATTGGGTAAAAGAAAACCATTGGGTGAAATAAAAAAACGCTGCAATTGCTTCCAGCCTGTAGAGTATGATCTAAAAAAATTGATGGTATCGATTTGAACAGCTTGATAAGTAGCAAAGAAGAAAATATCCTTAGATTCATTGCAAATGAAGCATGTGTATTTTTAGGTAGCTACCTTTTTTTTTTTAAGAACAGCAGGTTTTATTTGAAGTTTTTTAGTTTGTTTAACCAAAGGTAAAAAAATGACATGGTTAGTTAGCTGAGAAGAACCCTCAATCAAAAAAACAATTTACATTTTGGAAGTTGGAATTATTGAAGAGGGGGCAGATCAAAATCTTGAACATGTGTTTTGTTTTAGAAGCCAGCACTATGCAAGGTGATTTCTCACCGTTCTCTCAAATTCCTTGCGCTCAAAAAGGTGGATGACACTACAGGTAGCAAGTCTTTAGGTAAGCATCTCCAGGCAGTTGATTGGTGGTGATGGTTGCAATAGGCAGGTACAAAGGGCAGGAAAAGCTATAGCAGCAAACTGATCTGAGTAAGTTCTGTAGTCACAAATTGGAGAACAGATAAGAGGCATGGGTTAGAGGAAATGTGGTAGTTATGACTAAGTACAGCTCATTTTCTTGCATCACTAGAAAAATGGAGCTAGCAAGCAGGGATCCATTGTCATGCATGTGATCACACTTGGCATAGGTAATCTCATGATTGAGAACATGAAGATATCTTATTGCATCTATTTAAAGTCTTTGCATATTTTTTAATGTAACCAAGGCAATATAAAAATATCTTCACTTTTTTATTATGTTTTGAAAAATATTTAGCTACACTGGTTTGGTCTCATTTTTTAAAATAAATAAAACATGTGCTGAAAACAACATTTTTTTCTAATCTCTACCATGACCCAAGGGATTTTTCATAAATCTGTGTGCATATCAAGATTTCTAAATATTGATGCTCTCTCTAGTGCTTTATTCAAAATGAGACTTCTGAGACATTTCTTGGCTTTTGAGGGGTGTAGAGGGATCACAACCAATTGTTGGGTTTGAAGAGTCACCCTGGTTTAACCTAGCTGTATTAATGTTGTGTGCTGGATGGCAGTTCATGGTGATATATGAGCATTGTTAAGTGTTCTGTATTCATTTCTCACAGACATTTGTGTCAAGACTGGAATGGTCTCTTCATCCCTGGCTCTCAGGCAAAGTTGCAGAATTATTGCCATGGAAAGTGATTGTTCCCTTCTCTGGGAATATATTATTATTGTGTCCAGGGTTGAGTATCTTCTTGGCAGTGTTTTTGTTACTATCTGACAGACAACAACACAGTGACTTCTCTAGAACTATGAGCTATGTTTGCTTATGGAGCCAGCTCAATTTGTTGGTTTCCTTGTGAGTGTTGTCTGGGATCTACCAAATTGATTCAGGCTACCTCATATTATATTAAAACTACAGAAATTATATATATACCTAGTGTGTTTATACAGGCCTCACTCTATGCTAACTCCTTTCAACTTGTTAGGAAGCGTGTGGTAGCTGTTTCTTGACTTTTATTTTATTTGCATAGGCTTGTCTAGGTAAAAAAAACTATTTTTTTTTTAACCATGGAGCAGTTTGCCTTTACTAATTCCATGGAGGCCCTGTACCACATAGAGAGAACTGAAGTGACTTACGCAGAAGTTGAAATGAATCCTGGGTAAGTTTTATTAACTGGTATTCTTATTCAGGCTTGAAGTTTTGAGATCATTTTTTAATGCAGAAGGTTTTACAAAAAGTTCCTATCCAGTTAATATACAAGTAACTTCCCTAGTAGATAACAATCTATCAAATTTTATTCTTTGGTTTGTTATTTATGGTAGCTATCATTCTAATTAAATATGACATAGTCCAACCTAATCCTTAGTTATATAGATAGCTTTTTTTGTTATAGCTACAGTTCCGATTTGCTTGCTACGGCTCACCACTTATCACTACACTGCTTTGAAAATTAATCCCTGATTTTTCTGTGAAATGGCTACTTTCTTGCAATGTCTGTAGAATACTCACTTGCTTTGTCACTGCTGAAAGTCAAGAATCTATGTATTTGGCTTGGAACACACTAAAACATTATTTCCCTTCATTCTAATGTACAGTGCGTGCCATAGCATTTAAATTTAGCTATACATTAATTTTAAATTGATTTTGGTATAGATTCATCTATCTATTGCTCTACAGCAAACGGTTGAAGTTTATCTTGCCTTCTTCATTCAGGGAGGTTTATGGGTCCTATTGCACCAGTAAGGAGATTAGGACGGACTGCCTTCTCCAAAACTATGAAAGTTGTAAAATCTACACGGCTAGGCTGATACAATAAGTTGAAAAATATCTGGAGCAAGGCACCGTACAGAAGCTGAGGAAATTAGTAAAATAATTAGGATTCTTAGAAATGTTTAATTGTATTCAACTTTTTCAATGAAGCCGGTTGCAAATAAATGTAACTGCCTTATCTCATAGAGTTGGCAAAGAGAAATGAATTCAATTCAAAAGGCCAACCGCAACTTGTTGATATGTAGCTCCGTACCTGTTTCACACGTCCTCCTCCATCCCTTGAGGAATAAATTCAGTCCAATCACTTGAGAATGCACTTTTTTAATTTCCAAACTACTAGACTAGCTAGAATAATGAAACTTAGTGTTAATTGTGTATTAAGGATGAAAGGATGATAGTTTCTCCTTCATACATTTTTTTTGTGGCATTTATGGTCATGATTCTCTGAAAATTATTTGAAAATTTATTCACCCACACATCCATTGACTGTAGCTAACTGATAGATGGCTACTTGCTGAAGAAAACTTTGTAGAATGTACACAAGTATAACATAACTAGAGGTAGCTGCCTGTCATAGATGGTTTAGAACATTCATTGTTTAACATGCTAGAGAATTGACTACAGTAGTAATTAAGAAAAAAATCAACCACATAATCTGAAAATTTATATTGCAACTGTTACAGCAGTTCAATCTGATTCTGTTATAGTTTACCAACATATTTGCTACAATACTACTAGCTAATATTTATTTAGTCTGATCCTGTTGCAGTTTACCAACCATATCTGGAACAATACTGTTAGCTAATATTAATTCAGTCTGATCCTGTTGAAGTTTACCAGTATAATTTATTACAAAAACAATAAATCTTAACTTAGGTAGCTTTATCACTAAAGAAAAATATGTGTGGCAATGAATGTACTTTTTTTTCAGCAACTGGACCCTAAAGAAGCCAGTGTCTAAGCTGTAAGTGCAACAGCTTTGATTTAACTTGAAAGTTACTTTGCTGTGTGACAAACCATGCTGTTGTTCTATCACCTGTGGTGACTGCTATCTACATCTTGAAAAGTGCTTCATCCATAGTTGCAGAGTTGAAAAAAAATCAGACTAATTTTTCTGTTTTGTTGCATGCATGTCTTGAAATTTACTATTCTTGCAAACTGGTTAGACCCATGTTCTATATGTCCAAGTAAGGCCTCTGTTTGATTTGGTTCAAAAATTTAATTTTGTTACTGCTGTCAAGTTTGAGTGAGAATATATGTTTGAATAATAGTTTGGTTTAATTATTCATCATTGTTTTATTGTCATGATGCTCTGTCTATGGGATGCACCAACTTAAGTTGTAGTCACATAGCAGTGCCCAGTAAAACATTTTTACTTCTGCAATATTTATCCTGTGTGTACTTGATTCATGTGATTCATCAAGAGCAAATTGACACTTGGAAGAAAATTTTTCCATGTCATATGTCTAGTGGCTATCTATTCATTTGTCAGTCACTCATTAGAAAGGTAGAGTTAGCAGCTTAGCTATAGTGCCTGGCATACAGTTCCAGGTCAGGATTTTATTCAGAAACAGGAGTTATTCATAGCATGATATACATTTCCATTGATAGACTGTTCATTTTTTTTCTTCATTTGGCATTTGAGGCACTGGTGAACTGCATGACTCAGACATGAGCAAATCTTTGTGCTTGGTTATTTTAGCATCAAATATTTCCTTTCACTTTGTCATGATGAAAAAAAAGTAGATATTCAACTTAATTCTTCATGTAGCTTTACCCCCTTGACCCTCCTACTTGTCAATGCTAAGTTTGAACTTTCTCATCAATCCCTGCACTTACGCTCAATTATCTTTCCCTCCAAAGCAACTTGCGGTTGCATTTGTCTGGGTGGAATTACTTTTAGCTAATGCCTTATCATTTTGCCTTGGAATAGCGTCGACCGGGGTGACTCCCCGCATTTTGCGCATACTTTGAAATAACTCAAAAAGTATGCGGCTGAGAAACTTCGTATTTACGGTGTGTAAAGCTACTATTATGACCATGGAGCACCATAAGCTTCAACATTCTATCATTAATAAAAAAAAAGTTATTCACAAAAGAACCATGCGGCAAGCTATGACCCCTAATCGGTGGTGACTCCCCGCACCAAACGTGGTGACTCCCCGCAGCCCCCATTTATCAATAATTGAAACGTAAATTGAAAGTTTGAGAGTGCCAATAGACAGAGCATGCCTATATTAGTATATATCAGTTGCTTAAAATAAAATTTTACATAAATATTACGTCTGTGACAGGTGTTTCTGATGCTTGTCTTTTGCTGCCGTCATACCCGGCTGTCGAAGATTTTTTTCCCCAATTTTGCCGCGGGAAACAAAGTTTTTCTTCAATAATTGCAATCTAACTTTACTGGAAGTAATTTCTCCACATCCTAAACTAATTATGACCCTAAAGTATCAGTAAATGAGCAAATATTACGGTAAGAAACTATCTTTTTAATATTACGATAAAACATGTAAAAAATGTATTTTGTCAATTCTATAGCAAACTTATTGCATTAACATGGATACAAGTCATGCTAGGCAAGGGATTGTTATCTTGATATGAAAATGTGATGATAAATATTATTCCTGGGCATTAAACATAAGTTACCACTTAGGCCTAGACTTGTCTCCATGTATTAAAAAAATCGGCTCTTCATAAAATTAGTTACGCATCTTGAAATTAGCTGTGGTGTCATCATTGTGGGTCATTTACTTCCTAATGTCATTATCTGTGTGTAGAATTGCATTTGATTACTTTTCATTGAAGAAAAACAAAAATATTTAATAACAAAATAGGTGCGGGGAGTCACCCCCGATTTTTTTTTTACCTGGGGTGACTCCCCGTAGTTGTATATTTGTATATATCTACAAAAGTTTACATTTTTTCTCAAAATCCTTCTCACGCAACAAACTACACCGTACTCCAAGTATCATTACTAAATTTGGCCCTGATCCAATGGAAACTCTAGCCACAGCATCAAAGTTTGCAGAATGTCAATTTTTTCCGAACCAAAAATTTCGGAGACTTGAAAAATACACATTCACTGGCAATTTTTCATAAATTCTGTGCGCGCATCGAATTTCTACAAGTAACTGATACTTACTAACAAAGACCTGCTCTTTCAAGCCCCGTAGTCAAACGGTGACATTTCCGACGTCTTGGTGCACAAAAGGGAGGGTGCGAGCAGTCTCCCCGTGTTTCCGACCGTGGGGAGTCACCCCGGTCGACGCTATATCATGAGAACCAACTTGGTGAAAACAAATATGACTTTGAATAATGCCTATGTAAACTTTGTATATTCTCCTTCTTCTTGTGTAGCCTATATTTGTACTTAATTTTTAGATAACATCTTCTGTCAAATCTTGTAAAAGGTATCTACTATGTACTACCACCAATTAATCATTTCCATAGCAATTTTATTTTGGTACAAATTCAATGCATAGCTAATGCTATTGCCTTAATACCAACTAGTCTCCAGCTGTTCACATTATTTGACTGGTTTTACATCAGTTACCTCTGGATAAACTTGTTGAATAATCTAAGCTCACATGTTCTTTTTTTTTTAAAGTTCTTGCAGTTATGACTCCAACACCAAATTTTACCAAACAATTGTTCTCATGTTGGTGCAGTAGAACTTCTATTTGTTTATCAGCATTGGAAAAAAAAATATCCATCAGGGGCTGGCCCACCTTGATGGGGGTGACCAACAGTTCCATCAGGTGCGGGGCAGCATCAGTGTCAAATCCATGATTATAGAGCTAGGTCCAATCACATGCAAATATTGAGCTGCTTCTGCAAATTTTGCTTAGCAAATATTGAGCAGCAAATTTTGTGTACACTAACTCGCATGAATAAATCCTTATAAAATTGATCCCTTGGGCCTTAGAAGAAGTTGAAATCATTACATGAGTTGGTAGCTACTAGCTACATGTTATTTTCATGCTAGCTATATGGTTCTAATTCTATTGAAGAGGTAGCTAACAAATATAGCTACTGTCATTAGTTTATTACACTGTTCAAGGTTATAGTAGCGATTTGTTAGCTACGCTACTAGTAAATTTACTGTGGCATTCATTTATTGGTCATTAATTTGTTCTGATCATTTAGTTTCCAATTCTGTGCGCTTCTCTGTTGTATGCTATGCTGGGCTTTTTTTTTTTGTCTTTTTCATTCTGTTGGTTTATACGATAGCCAATGGTGCACACTAATTCCAGTTCCTAAACCTGTGTTTACATAGCTATTCTGAATATTAAACTGGGGCACATGGCTGTGCTGGCCTCCCTCAACTCTGTTGCTCCTCACTGGTTTGTGGTGCTGCTGGGGGAGGCTGAAAAGGTGAGAGGCTATCCTTTGATCATGTTTTTTTCTTTTCCTGTGCACTGGTCTGTTATATTCAGTTTTCTGTATCCTGGCACAACATGCCAGGAAGTACCAGTGCAAGTTGAAATATGATTTGGTGGACACTGGACCCAAGTCCAGGCTTGAAGTGTTCATGACTAAGCACATTTTGTAGTAGCCAGTTTTTATATTTGGTCATTCCTCATCAAGTCAGCCATAGAGACCACTGTCATCATGAAGATCACTCTCAAACTGATGATGCTGAATGAAATTTCTCCTCTACCAGCTATGGCAAGAGACCCTGCGATGGTTTAAAAGGTGGCTGCTGATGAACCATTGGCTGCTAAAGCCATCTTGTAACATGCATATGAAGACCAAATAATGACCCCACAACAGTTTGATATTTTTTGCAATGACCAACATTACAAATATTAGTTTCAGATACTCAACAATGCCAGAGCATGAAGTTCATGGAGCGTTTTTCAAAATAGGCATGCTGAAGCAAGAATAATTATGGGAGCACACAAAATACATTACTTGAAACCAGTTTTAGTAAGTTGTCTTAATGTTCAACAGTTATCTTCATAAATTTTCCTTGTACATTGAGAGCCTAAATGAAGATCAAGTAAAGTATGTGCCATTCCAAGAAATGAATGGTTTTGTACTGCAGTATAGGACAATGCTCTGTGGTCAACCAGTGTTCTGTATAAGGCACATGAAATTAAACTAGTCACAGTATTTTTCCTCCATCCTCAAGGCCCAAATGCGTCATTTTACTACCCCCGCATTGGAGATGGCTGACAATAAATGGTAATGGCATTCTGATTTGTGAATCCTAGCACAGCAATATGAAGGGTCTACACAATTCCAGAACAAGAAACTGATAAAGCCACCTAGGGTCGAGGGAGTTACAGGTCTGCACTATAGAAAGGTGGTTATGTCTGCCGACTACAATAAGAATTTCATAAACAGTTTTCTGATGTCAACAGCTGAGTAGATTAGTTGCGCGCGTGTGTGCACGTGCGTGCATTCGTGCGCGCGCGTATGCGTGCGTGCGTGCGTGCGTACGTGCGTGCGTGCGCATGTGTGTGCGTGCGCATGTGTGTGCGTGTGTGTGCACGTGAACGTACGTGCATGCATACGTAATAGAAAGAACATCTAGACATTCCTAGCTATTGTCATTGAACTATGTAAATCTGCCTCATTTCGTTTTGGTTCCAATTAGAAGTTTTCAAAGTCTGACCTTCAATATCATCTAAAAAATGAATTTGTTGGAAAATGAATTTATTAGGTTCACATGTGTAGTCATTGCTAGATTACTAGTAATATGCCAAAAAAACAATGAAACATTTCTCGAGTTGCTTCATAATCTAGCTATATAAAAAGTTATATAT
>SDVV010021182.1:0-13178 GCA_016164225.1 Gammarus roeselii
AATATATATATATATACATATAAATATATATATATATATATAAATATATATATATAGATATATAATATATTTATAGATCATGCTGCAATTCACGAAGACTAGGGTGTTCGTGGTGCAGAGTTTTGAGCTGAGTGAGGGCACTCACACTGTCAGAGAACACTACTTATTTGGGAGGCGATCTGTTTTTGTAATAGAGGCTTCTTCTGGGAGGATATCCGAACGTGAGGTTTCTCAGCACGCAGCGGCAGCTCCCACTACATCCGCAGTTGTGGAGCCGTCGGTGTATAAATAGCGGTGTTCTCTGTATTGTTCCTCAAGTAGTCTCAAAAATTATCGGCGGTACGTGTTGGTTGGAGTAGTTGCTTTAGGGTATTTTTGAAAATCTAGTTAGCCCAACGGTAGGTTGTTCGTCCATGTTGGTGTATAACTTTGAAGATGCCGATAGTCGAATGAAGACTTAATAGCCTGCTCCTAGGGATATGGTTGGCATGTATTATTCTGAGCAGCAAAGAGACGTGTATCGGAAAGGTTAGTAATGATAGTGAGTGTTGCGTTGTTGATAAGGCTCCTAGTCTTGAAATAGTATTGAAGCGAGAGCTAGTCTCGCTGCAGCGGAAGTGGAAGCTCGTTAGGTTTTCCGTAGAATTCTTCGATCGGAGTAGAACGGAACGCGCCGGTTGTGATGCGCATAGCGTTGTTTGCGATAATCGAGAGGAGTTCGAGAGTGGTTTTGGCGGAAGAGTCTTAAACAACAGCTCCATAGTCAATGCTGGAGCGTATTATTGTTCTGAACAACGTCATGCCTGTGTCCATTGCGGGGCCGAATTTTAGGGATGTTACCGATACGATCAGTCTCGTTGACCTTTAGCAGCGGGTCTTCAGTTCTGCAATGCAGAGTCGACTTATGAGTTTGGGGTCCACACAGACCCTAAAACTCTATCGATTCTTCGCATACTAGAGGCGTGCTGAGCAGCGTTAAGGCTGGTTTCAGGTGTAAGCCGGGCACAACAAGGGTGTAACTTGTGCTTTTAGTTTTTGAGAGCGAGAATGTGAAGCTGTTCAATGAAGCTCAGTTTCCAACCTGGTTTAGACCCTTCTAGAGTTCATGTTGAATTTGTTAAAAAATGCTAGGGTACCTGTAGCATATTTGTAAATCGTCCACGTGTACTGATGAAAGCAATCTTGTGTCACGCAGAAGAATGTCAGCTGCTGGTCGATTTTGAGGATAAAAAGAGTGACACTGAGGACGCTTTGCGGAGGAATGCCAATTTCATGAGGATATGACTGCGACGAAGTGTCGCCGACCTTGGCCCTGAAAGTACGACTTTGACAAATCTGGTGAATAAAAAGTGATAGCTGGCCTGGCAGGCGATGGATGTCTTTCATTATACCGTATTTCCAAGTCTAGTGTCGTATTCTTTTCGACGTCGATAAATATGGAAGCCACATGTTCCCCTCGGACTGAAGACTGTCGAATCTTTATCAATCTTTACAATGTCTTTCAGAACACGTTGGTGAAAGCAATGGGGCTGTAGTAACGTGGGTCAGTGTTATTTTCTGGTTTGGGTATTGGGATAATCCCAGATTCTCGTCATTGATCAGGAAAAAGTTAGTTTGAATGCACTATGTAGAACAGTTTCAACCGATACTCACGAGCACATTCAGGAAGTTGTCTGTTTATTGTTAATAGCTAATAATCCGGCCCGGGTGAAGTTACACGAGTATGGTCTAAAGCACACAGTGGTTCATGAAGAGAGAAAGGTTTCTCGTAGAATTTTTCGTGTGGAAGTAAAGTCAATATGTTAACTTTCTCGTAGGTTTTTTACCAGTTTGAAAGAAGCTGTGTAATTTGTCGATTGCGATATCTGGCTAAGTGTCTGTGCTAATTTATGCGCGATTTCCCATAGGAAGAATCAATGGTGCCTCAGTCTAAATAGATTTGGATAGGTTGCTCGGGGCGTCCCTGGATAAGTCTGATTTTTACAGACGCTAGGGAGAGTTTTTCCTTCGGTTATTAGTGTTCATTGATTGGGTCCAGTTTTCTCATTTATTTCCCACTTCAAGTTTGCGGAATAAGGCAGATGCCCTTGACCATGTTATTACGTTCCTGCGGGACCGTGCGCGTCGATAAGCAGTGTACAGCCATTCACGCCTGTCTCTTGCTTTTTGCACCTCACGGCACCACCATGGTTTTAGAAAAAATGTTAAAGGTGAATATTGGGATAATATGCAAGGGTGACGAGGTCCTGTTCTGAGATGTCGTCGGGGATGCCATCTATATCGTGCCACTTGGGGTGGATGGGTGATCATTCATTTTATAGATTAATAATACTTTATTTTAGTATCTTATCATTTCTTATTTCGTGGGCTCTATTATTTTTCTCTGCCCTTTTTTCATAGTGATAAATTTAGCATTTGTTATTATACATTTCGAGGTTGGTTGAGACGAGGTGACCCATGAAAGGAGGGTACTCGTGGGACCCGCGGGAGTCGGGGGAATCAGAGTTTCGGGAACTCGGGGAACTTGGAAGATCAGGAGGATTTGGGGGGACCCTCTTGGACACTTCTGGGGCCTTTGGGACACCCTTGAGCCCCTTCGGTACTCTCTTGAGAAACTGAAGGACCCACTTGAGGCCCCTCTTAATCATGGAACCTTTGCTCCCTTCTCCCAAATCTACGTTAAACCTCCTCTGAATCTACGTTCAACCTCCTCTGGATCTACGTTAAACCTACCTACTCTGTATCTACTACTACCTACTCTGTATCTACTACTACCTATTCTGAAGCTACGTTGAACCTACTATGTATCTTCGTTGAACCTGCTTTGTATCTACAGTAAATCTACTCTGTAACTACTTTAAACCTACTCTGTAACTACGGTAAACCTACTCTGTAATTACGGTGAACCTACTCTGTAACTACGGTAAACCTACTCTGTAACTACGGTAAACCTACTCTCTAACTACGGTCAACCTACTCGTAATCTACGCTGCACCTACTCTGCCACTCTTCAATTGCCCTACGGGGGAGTCTGCATTAACTTCGCGTTGGGAGTCCGGTGGAAAACAAAATCGAACTACTACTACTATATCGTGCCACGCGATATGTGCCGAGTATTCCTCCCAGCTGGCTTTCCGGTAGTTGAATCGAAGCCTTCTGCAGCGGGATTGTTTGGTTGGTTGGTTGGTTGGTGAGGAGTGATATAATGACTGGGTTATGGTCACTGCCGAGTGTTGAAGGCAGGACACTCCAAACGAGTCGGGGTGCCAGTGTGGGGTTTGGAGTGGATAGATGATTATTAATTTATAGATCATTAACATTTTATTTCTGCATTTCATTATTTATTCCTCTATGGGCTCCAACATTTATTTGTGCCCCTTTTTTCATGGTGATCAATTTTGTATAAGTTATATAATTAAACATCGTTCGACGCCCGCAGGGGCCCTGGGTGGATTCGTGCGACGACTTCGCGTTCAGGGCCCCTGTGGAGCACGAAAGAAACTACTACTACTCTACTTTGAACCTACTCTGAATCTACGTTAAGCCTACTCGGTATCCATGTTTAACCTACTCTATATCTGCATTAAATACATTAGGGTGGATGGATGATTATCCATTTTATAGGTCATTAACACGTTATTTCAGTAATTTAGTATTTCTCCTTTCATGGGCTCTTGTATTTTTCTCTGCCCTTTTTTGATGATGATGTGTTTTGCATTGGTTATTATTATATATAACGAGGTTGGTTGAGACAAGGTAACCCAGGGAAGGGGGGTACTCGTGGGACCCGGGGTTTCGGGAACCCGGAGGACTTGGAAGACCAGGAGGGGTTGGGGGACTCACTTGGATCCTTCTGGGGCCCTTTGGGACACTATTAACACCCTTCGGGATTCTATTGAGAAACTGTAAGACCCACTTGAGGTCCTTCTGAATCCTGGAACATTTGCCTCCCTCTAAAATCTACGTTAAATCTACTCTGTATCTACGTTGGACCTGCTCTGTATCTACGATGAACCTACTCTGTATCTACGTTGGACCTACTTGGTATCTATGTAAGGCCTGCACTGTGTCTGCGTTGATCCTACCCTGTATCTACATTGAACCAACTCGGTATCTACGTTGAACCTACTCGGTATCTACGTTGAACCTACTCGGTATCTACGTTGAACCTACTCTGTGTCTGCGTTAAACCTACTACTGTATCTGCATTAAACCTACTCGGAACCTACGTTAAACCTACTCTGTATCTACGTTAAACCTGTTCTGTATCTATGTTAAACCTACTCTGAATCTACGTTGAACCTATTCTGAATCTGCGTTGAACCTATTCTGGATCTGCGTTGAACCTATTCTGAATCTGCGTTGAACCTACTCGAAATCTACGCTGAAACTACTCTGCCACTCTTCAATTGCCCTACGGGAGAGTCTACATTAAGACCATTTTCCTCCATATTCACGAACTAGTAAAAAACAAATCAACCAAAGCACCCGCAACTTACACAAGTACCTCCACCTCTACATCTGATGACAACTTCGACAACTCTGCATACCACTAAAATCCCAACCGAGCTCCAAGGGCTGCAAGGAGGAAGCAATACACGCCATTTCAATGAACACAACTTGTTCAAAAATAGTCCTACCTTTCCAGAACACCTGAAGATCACGTTCGACGCCAACGACAGACCGGACATTTGTCCATACACTCTGCAAAAAGAACTAGGCTCTTTCACTGGCCGCCCAGTCCTGAGCGTCGCCACCAGCGGCGACGAATGCTTTGCCATCAGAGTAGACACAAAACTTCAAGGTGACACGATTCTCACCAAAAACGGACTCTGTGGAAAGCCATGCAAAATAGAACCACACCCGACTTTATCTACAAGTTCAGGTTTGATCTACGTTGAGGACATCCCGAAGGAAGAAATCGAGGAGTACATCACTGGACTCGTTCAATACAAGGACTGCGTTGTCGAAGCAAAGGTTGCACCGAGAATCACACCAAAAAGAGAGACTACCACAGCCCTAATACTAAAATTCAACTGCCCAATTCTACCAAAATATCTGGACATTCCCTTCTGCGCCACCAAAACTAAGGATACACCATTTAAGAGACGTCCGATGCGATGTTATAAATGCCAGAAATACGGACACACGAGAGGAAACTGTAACGGTAAACAGAGATGCTCATACTGCTCTCAAGACGACCACGACAAACGGGAAGACCCCCAGTCATGCCAATCCGATGAACAGCACTGCTTTTATTGCAAAGTAGACGGATGCCCCACCGGACACCGGACGGACGCCCCACCGGCCCAGAGGAGGAGAGGGAAAGAGCGATCCTCCAATACCAGATAGATCACGGGGTCGGGCGACGAGAGGCTGTAGTCTCGATGCGCTCTTCCCAAAATGACCCTCCTACCCGGGAGAGAAGATCGGCACCATTTCCCACCCACTTTCTCATAACGTTCAACGAAAGAGGTGCAAACAAAGTTTCCTTTTCAGCCAACCCGTTTATGATGATGAAGTCACTCACCGAACAACTAGGAGGAAAACCGAAAGCAATACAACGACAGTGAAATAAATATCTGGCCTACGTCACAGAACGTGAGCAAAGTAACGCTATACAAAAGATTACCCACATAAATAAACTAAAAGTTACAGTTGAAACGCATCAGTCCTTCAACGATACCAAACTGATTATATACACCTCCCGTTACACGCCTATAACAGACCTCAGTTCATTCGCTGAAGGTCTAGGTGAAGACAACAGAGTTACCGAAGTTCGTAAAGAAACATGGATAAAATCACGTAACGCAAGTTCAACTGCATACCAAATTACCTTCCCGGGACACGACGCACCAGAATTCATAGTAATATCGGGTGAACAAGGAAGAACCAAAACCTACCCAGTAGCAACATGGCCCCCAATGTGCAAAAAATGACTAGAATACGACCACGTCATCGCATACTGCCAGCCACATACACCCCAACGTTGCAAGCAGTGCGCTGGCAAGCACGACAGAAAAGACTGCACAGTCCGCCAACCTAAATGCTATCACTGCTCATGTATCCATGAGGCAGGCGACCGCGACTGCCCAGTACACATGTACCAAAAAGAGATAACAATCACACAAAATGAACGCAGAGTTACACGGAAACAAGCTATCCAAATCTGTACAGACGAAAACCCAAACAGTCTCGATTATGCCAAAGCAGTCAAATCGACGAGCCAACCAAGCTCCCCCGACGATATCCACACATCAGAACAACATCGTAACAAGACTCCAACAAACCTACCTGGCTGCAGTGCTTCCTCACCCAGCCCAGCGACCAGCCCCGCACCAGAGACTAACAGTTCTAGAAACGATTTATGCAAAGACCTGGAGGACGACGAGATGGATGCATCTCCCGTAGTTGACCACACAGAAAGGCTCATTACTATAAAAACAAAAAGACAAAGAGATGAGGAAACCTCGGATACCCAGGCACCACTGAGCTAAAAAATCAGTAACAACGCTCAAATGACGGCCTGCCAGGACCAAAATCCAGAACTACCTCCACCTGCCTCGAATGTGGTTTCACTCGTGGAAAACTACTGCGAGGGACAAGATCCCCCGTTAACAAACCCGTCCAATGAACACACCATCAGCGAGAACGATCACGGCCTAGATGACAGCTCTTATCTAGAAGAACGCGAGACCTCCGCACAACCAGACATATTACCTAGCCCAAATACCTCTCACTCCACACAATCATCCACACAGATAAGAAAAGACTAACACAGAAGAAGAGCGCGCTCGCTCACGAAGCAAACGCAGAGAGCACACATCCTCGTCTTCCCACAAAAGCACTCGCAGCCGCGACCGCAGTAACCACAGCAGACCACCTCCCACCGAAGGAAGACACTCCCGTGAACACTCCCAACCCGGAACCTCTAGGCAAACTCAAAAACACGCACACCATAAAAGCTCTAACAAATCACGTGACCACTCAAGATCATCAAGATCAGAGTGCGAGCAGCCTTAAAAATGACCACCAAAATACTCCAGCGGAAATGCCAGGGACTCTGAAACAAGAAAGACGAATTACTATCCCTAATCGCCACCCATAAACCTTTGGTGATTGGCCTCCAGGAGATTGAACTCCAAGAGACCGCCACCCTCAGAATCTCCCAATACATCGTACACCGCCACGAAGGCCACACCAACGTGACTGCTCACGGCGGAGTGGCATTTATGATTCAACAAAGTGTACCACACCTTCGTCTTCCCCTGAGGACAGAACTCCAAGCTATCGCCGTAAAGATATGCGTCTCAAGGCCAATAACAGTGGTATCCATCTACTCATTAAGAAGCTATGACCTCTCAGAAGTACTAATGACTGAATTGCTAAACCCACTGCCCTCACCAGTGCTCCTCCTTGGAGACTTCAACAGCTACCATGAAACATGGGGATGCATGAGAACAGACTTCAGGGGAGTGATAATGGCTAACACCATAAACACTCACAACCTGGTCCTTCTGAACGACGCACAACCCACCCGAATCACCCCCGAAAGTGAAACTGACATCGATTTATCCATATGCTCCTCCATTCTAGCACCCCAACTTGTTTGGGGAGTTCTGCCTTCATCACACGACAGCGATCATAACCCAGTCATCATATCGCTTCTCACCAACCAACCAAGAAACCCTGTCCCACAAGAAATTCGATTCAACTACCGGAAAGCCAGCTGGATGGAATACTCTGCGCACATCGCGTGGAGTGATATGGACAACATCCCCGAAACCACGTCAGAACACGAAATCGTCGCCCAACATACGAAAAGTTTCAAGCTGCAGCCGAGGCAAGCATTCCACAATATACCCCTTCAACCTTCTTTTTGAAACCATGGTGGTGCCGAGAGGTGCAAGAAGCAAAAGAAAAGCGAGAAAAGCTATACCATGCCTACCGACGCGCACTGTCCCCCAGGAACCGAGTAACGTGGAAAAGGGCATCTGCTGTGTATCGAAAACTTCTGATGGAGAAGAAACGTGAAAGCTGGGCTCAATTGGTCAATACTATTAATCGAAACATCCCCTCTCGCAGGTGTGGGAAAAAATTTGACGTATTCCGGGGAAACCCGAACGACCTATTAACATCCTTTCTGACAGAGGTAGAACTTATTCTTCCCACGCGGAGATCGCAAATAAACTAGCTCAAACGTTTAACCAGATTTCGCAATCAACAAACTACACGGCTGCTTTCCAACGGGAGAGGAACTTGCGAGAAAGTGAACATCTTGACTTTACTTCTAGCAACGAAGAGGCCTACAACAAACCTTTCTCCCTCAACAAACCTTTCTTCCTCCACGAACCGCAGAGCGCTCTAGACCATACACGTGAAACTTCACCTGGGCCAGACCGGGTACACATCAACATGATCAAAAATCTCACAGATGGCGCCCGTGACCACTTATTAAAAGTGTTCAACACTCTGTACTCAAACGCGTTTTTTCCCGATCAATGGCGGGAATCTACAATTATCCCAATACCCAAACCCGGAAAATTCCACAGCGACCCACAGAACTATCGCCCCATCGCTCTTACCAGCGTCCTCAGCAAGACCGTGGAAAGAATGATAAATACGGGCCTCGTCGACTACCTTGATACGCATGTTTACAGCTACGCGGTCTAGTTTATTTTTAGTACAATTTATTTATTCAGGTACGATTAAGACTCAGATGAAACTGAACAAATCCTCGCCTTCAACTGCTCAAAACCTCATGAGTAATATGTGCACCCTCCAGTGCGCACAGATAGTAACGTCGAAGTTGGTACAAGGTCTACGGCTTCACGGATCAGATTAACTTCAACCGCTACGCGCCACAAGGTTTATAGTTACGCGGTAATGGTTAACAGAAATTACATATGGTCCGCACACGCGCGAGCGAGCACGGACTGAAAAAACACTTATTAATAAAATTTCAGGCAGGAACTTTCGCACAAGTAGTAGTAGTAGTAGTTGCTTCCATTTTTCACCGGAGTCCCAACGCGAAGTTAAAGCTGACTACCCCGGGCCGTAGGGCGGCAACTCTCGCATAAGTACACTAGCATTACTCTATCTAATAGTGGATCGTTAAGAGGAAAGAAAGGGCAGGTTCATCATGGTCTGAAAAACTGCTCAGATGATTGACATCACACTTATTGTTTATGGGGCAGAAGTCCCTCTGGTCCCAAAGGAGCCAGATAGGTCCCGGAGGGTTACCTAAGTCCACAGGGTCCCGCCAGCTATCCGGGTCCTTCGAGTAGTAGTAGTGTAGTTGCTGTTTCAGTTTTCCACCGGAGTCCCAACGCGAAGTTAATGTCGACTCCCCCGTAGGGTAATTGAAAAGCGGCAAAGAAGATGCAGTTTAGATCAATAGTAGGTTCAACGCAGACTCCGAGTAGTTCCAACGTAGGTTCCGAGCAGGTTTAACACAGACATGGAGTAAATTCAACACAGATGCAGAGCAGGTTCAACATAGATAGATTTTGATTTGATTTGGGCCTCATTTCCACCAGAGCCTTAACGTGAGTCATAATAGGCTCCCCCGTAGGGCTCGATGATCATTGATTCCAATAGGCTCGCACGCCTAGGTGTGCGAGGAAAAAACAAAACAACGCTTTCAACGTTAGAAAGAAAGTGAAAATGTTAGCAATGTCAGACGCACGCTGGTGCGCAAAAGAAAAAACCCTTACTCGAAACGAACCTCCGCTTCCAATCCTTTTGAACTTAGAGAGTATACATACGCACCCTAGTGCGTACAGGTAGCACCGTCAAGATTAGTACAAGGTCAGTGACTACACGGGCAAATTCAGCTCTGACAGCAACGCAACGTAATATTTACAGCTACACGATCCAGTAGTATTGGTACAATATATTTACTCAGGGAAGAAAAAGACTCGGATGAAACGAAACGAATCCTTACCTCCAACTCTTCAGAACCTCATGTTTAATATGTCCACACGCCAGTGCGCACAGATAGGATCGTCGAAATTGGCACAAGGTTCACGGCTACGCGGACAAAGTCAGCTCCGGCAGCAACGCAACACAATGTTTACAGTCACGCAGTCTATTTGTTTTTTAGTACAAAACGAATCCCCGCCTCCAACCACTAAGAACTCTAAGAATAACATGCACGCGCGACAGTGCGCACAGACAGCATCGTTGAAATAGGTACAAGGTCTATGGCTTCACTGATTAGATAGACTCCAACCGCACCGCGTCACAAGGTTTTATAGCTGCGCAGTCCAGGTCAAACCCAGAAACTGCATATGGTCCGTGAACGCGCGAGCGAACACAGACTGAAGAAAAAATACCCACTCACAGAATCACAAACACGAACTCCCGCACAAATACTCCAGCGTTATAACATTATGGATCGTGAAAAAGAAAGCAAGCGCAGGTTTGTCATGGGCAGAAAAACTGCCTAGATTATTGATTTGCACTGATTGTTTAAGGGGATAGGGGGGGGGGGAGGGCATTGGTCCCTTGGGTCGCAGAAGAGCCCGATGAATCCCGGAGGGTGACCCATATCCCCCGGGTCTTCCCGAGCTCTCAGAGTCCCTCGGGACCCCTCGTCTCAGCTCATCTCGGCTTGTCTCGAATCATTTCGGCCAGTTTCGGCTCGTCGCGCCCAATTCGACTCGCCTCAACATGTTTCGACTGATCTCGACGCACCTCAACCAGCCTCGACGCGACCCTCGCCCCTTGCGCCAGCAATCCGCGGACTGTAATGGTTAATTGTTCAACTAAAGCATCTCACATAAACGTTTTTCTGTGAATGGGTTTTCCAGCGCTGCGAGGGGGGAGCAGAGGTTCCAGGATTCAGAGGGGCCTCTATAGGGTCCCCCAGTCCCAAAGAGTCTCAAGGGTGTCCCAAAGGGCCCCAGAAAGACCCAAGTGGACCACCCCAAATCCACCTGGTCTCCCAAGTCCCCCGGGTTTCCGAAACCCCGGGTTTCCGAGTCCCGCGGATCCCACGAGTACCTCCTCTCCCTGGGTCACCTTGTCTCAACCAACCTAGATGCATGTAATAAAAATAACCAAAGCAAAATTTATCACCATGAAAAAAGGGCAGAGAAAAATAATAGGGCCCAAGCAAGAAGAAATAATAAAATAATAAAATAAAGTGTTAATGATCTATAAAACGAATTATCATCCATCCACCCCAATGAGAGATGTTGTGGGGCGGCATGGGAGATGTTGTGGGGCGGCATGCTAGTTGTTGTGAGGCTGCATGAGAGATGTTGTGGGGCGGCATGGGAGATTTTGTGGGGCGGCATGGGAGATGTTGTGGAGCTGCATACGAGATGTTGTAGGGCGTCATGGGTGATGTTGTGTGACTGCATGGGATATATTGTGGAGCTGCATGGGATAGGTTGTAGGGCGGTATGGGTGATGTTGTGTCGCTGCATGGGATATGTTGTGGGGCTGCATGGAAGATGTTGTGGGGCTGTATGGGAGATGTTGTAGGACTGCATGGGAAATGTTGTGGGGCTGCATGGGAGATGTTGTGGGGCTGCATGTGAGATGTTTTGCGGCTGCGTGGGAGATGTTGTGGGGCTGCATGAGTGAAGATGCAGGGCTGCATGGAGATGTTGTGGGGCCTCATGGTAGATCTTGTGGGGCTGCATGGGAGATGTTGTGAGGCGGCATGGGTGATGTTGTGGGGCGCCATGGGAGATCTTGTGGGACTGCACGGGAGATGTTGTGGGGCCTCATGGTAGATCTTGTGGAGCTGCATGGGATAGGTTGTAGGGCGGTATGGGTGATGTTGTGTCGCTGCATGGGATATGTTGTGGGGCTGCATGGAAGATGTTGTGGGGCTGTATGGGAGATGTGGGACTGCATGGGAAATGTTGTGGGGCTGCATGGGAGATGTTGTGGGGCTGCATGAGTGAAGATGCAGGGCTGCATGGAGATGTTGTGGGGCCTCATGGGAGATCTTGTGGGGCTGCATGGGAGATGTTGTGAGGCGGCATGGGTGATGTTGTGGGGCGCCATGGGTGATCTTGTGGGACTGCACGGGAGATGTTGTGGGACTGCATGGGAGATGTTGAGGCGACGAACATCGGTCGTGAGAGGACGTCCTCAACATAAACAATATTCTGCATCTATGTATAGCAACGAGTTGGCAGATTTTAACTCAACACTGGAGATCGTCTGCCGTCTTAATCGGTTATTGTTCATAGGGACTTCTTCTGAGACTTGATATCCACTCAATTGGTACTTATTTGGTTCTTGGATTACCATAAATGTGTGATCATTGGTGGCATATCTCTCATCAATTCGTTTGAAGATATAAATGCTACTTTACCTACAAAACTTCCCTTATGGAGGAATTCGCATGGCACAATTTTATCATCACTTAGCCCAGGGCTGGATCGGACTCAGCGGCTGACACAGCAGCCACCCATCAGTGTAGGTTTTTCCTGCTGAAAATCCTAGAGACAAATGATACAACTCATAAATATTTTTCCTGCTCATTATTTTTTCCACGTACATGTTTATCCTGAGCTAGGATCAATAAATCATGAATATATACACGCTTCATGACTGGAAACACTTTTCTTGAATAAGATGAACTTTAGTTTCTTTTGTTAGGGTATCCAAGCAGAAATATGTATAGTGTTCCATTGCCAGTCATTGACCAGGAACAGATTGGCCTGATGGCCGGCGCATCCCTTGTGTTTATATAATCAAATATGCAGAATATATGTGACATCAAATTGCTTTAAATCGCCGTGCTGCTACAACTAAATGGCAAACCGTCGCTGTTAGAGCGGTGTGCAGGGATGTGTTCAGTGGATTCAGGCTGATTAAACATTCGTGATCGCTACATTTTCTTATTTCGGAGTTGATTGGTTACAGCACGTGATCGTGAGATCACTGACAGTTGATTGGTTACAGCACGTGATCGTGAGATCACTGACAGTTGATTGGTTACAGCACGTGATCGTGAGATCACTGACAGTTGATTGGTTACAGCACGTGATCGTGAGATCACTGACAGTTGATTGGTTACGACACGTGATCGTGAGATCACTGACAGTTGATTGGTTACAGCACGTGATCGTGAGATCACTGACAGTTGATTGGTTACAGCACGTGATCGTGAGATCGCTGACAGTTGATTGGTTACAGCACGTGATCGTGAG
>SDVV010021183.1:0-13178 GCA_016164225.1 Gammarus roeselii
CATCTTAACCAAAAAATAAAATACAATTCATACTGTCATCATTTGAGTCATCATTCAAGTAAATAACTGTAACTCAATCAGCAAACTGAAATTGAACGAGCAAAGAAAATTACGTCATTTAAAGACGAAATTGAGCTGGGGCCAGCAATGCAAAAGGTCACATATGGATTGTTCAGAGATGACCAATAGTCACGTTCAATTTATTGTGTCGGGAACAATCAACATTTGATCGTGTATTGCAAGAAAATTCCTATACTACAGGAAGACCGCACATATATAAATGAAATTCCAATAAATTTCATGTTGTGAGTGAAACTTTGACAGACTAAAATATGCTTGTGTATAAGTCCGGCCAAATTATATCGGTAGTGCAATATGTATACAAGTCCGGCCAAATTATATCGGTTGTGAAATATGTTTACAAGTCCGGCCAAATTATATCGGTAGTGCAATACGTGTACGATTTCGGCCAAATTATATCGGTAGTGCACTATGTTAACAAGTCCGGTCAAATCATATCGGTAGTGCAATATGTTTACAAGTCCGGCCAAATTATATAGGTATTGCAATATGTTTACAAGTTCGCCAGATTATATCGGTAGTGCAATATGTTTACAAGTCCGGCCAAATTATATCGGTGGTACAATATGTTTACAAACCCAGCCAAATTATATTGGTATTGCAATATGTTTACAAGTCCGGCAAAATTATATCGGTAGTCAATATGTTTACAAGTCCGGCCAAATTATATCGGTAGTGCAATATGTTAACAAGTCCGGCCAAATTATATCGGTAGTGCGATACGTTTAAAAGTCCGGCCAAATTATAGCGTTAGTGCGATATGTTTACAAGTCCGGCCAAATTATATCGGTAGTGCAATATGTTTACAAGTCCGGCCAAATTATATCGGTAGTGCAATATGTTTACAAGTCCGGCCAAATTATATCGGTTGTGCAATATGTTTACAAGTTCGGACAAATTATATCGGTAGTGCAATATGTTTACAAGTCCGGTCAAATTATATCGGTAGTGCAATATGTTTACAAGTCCAGCCAAATTATATTGGTATTGCAATATGCTTACAAGTCCGGAAAAATTATATCGGTAGTGCAATATGTTTACAAGTCCGGCCAAATTATATCGGTTGTGCTATATGTTTACAAGTCCGGCCAAATTATATCGGTTGTGCAATATACTTACAAGTCCGGCCAAATTATATCGGTTGTGCAATGTGTTTACAAGTCCGGCCAAATTATATCGGTAGTGCAATATGTTTACAAGTCCAGCCAAATTATATTGGTATTGCAATATGCTTACAAGTCCGGCAAAATTATATCGGTAGTGCAATATGTTTACAAGTCCGGCCAAATTATATCGGTTGTGCTATATGTTTACAAGTCCGGCCAAATTATATCGGTTGTGCAATATGCTTACAAGTCCGGCCAAATTATATCGGTTGTGCAATGTGTTTACAAGTCCGGCCAAATTATATCGGTAGTGCAATATGTTTCTGTGAGCATGAATTTCATATCTTGGAGATTCGTGAGTTACGGATAAAAATATTCGACGGAAGAGTCTTTGACGAGAGGTTTTGACATATCCTTGCGCTTAGTCAGAAATTGTTAGAAATTGACTGAATCAATCGAACTTTGATCTGTACCTGCAGTGCACTACGACCTCCATACCTGCAGTGCACCACGACCTCCCGACAGCCTGAAGAGTTGTGATTACGGACATCTCTGACCAAGGCAAGGAGTTCCTCGCAAGTCTCTGGAACGCCGTGGTCTGGCCACATGGTGAAGTGGAACTGGGACACTCTCTTTACTTCTTCGCCCTGAAGTAAGTGAAATGAAACATATTTCGACGTGTTTATCAGTGTATGAGTCAAGAGGTCGGTCACTTCACCTGAATTATGTTGATGGCACTCCGACTGTGCCATGTACGTACATGGGTGACCTTTAAGTTATCTCTCATAATCGCGAGACTTGAATTTGTACAACCATCAAAAGAATGCATGAGCGGAAAGATTTAAGCGATGTGACCCTTTCTACAGTTCGTGATACACGAATACATTTATTGACTTATAGCTGATGTTCACAATAACAAAACTCTGTGGTTGATATTATTTATGCATAAAAAGACTGATCAAACGAGGTACATTTGAATACGTTGTGGGAGCGATATGCCTGCATCGTAAACTGATTTAAATCATACGAGAAGATACGAATAATTCATCGTCGGACGAAACAGCTCCTGTGGAGGATCGTATCAACACCAACTAATCCGGCAACGGACGATGTACTGCGGATCGAACGATGCTGACGTAGTCTATCTTCGCACTCTCTTCAGAGTGAATATAATTGTAGAGCTATTCAGAAATATGTTTTAAAGGTTGTCTGAGTTAGCAGTTTGTATAGTGGTGAAATTTGTGTTCTTTGTTGTGGTGGAAACAAAACTGCTAAACACAGTGGTAATATGAATATGCTGCTGTGTTATAACATCAAAGTTCCTTATGTCAAATAACAATTTATAAAGTCTCAATTGATTGTTTGTGACAACAGAATGTGTTTGTTGCAAATGCACTCTACTCGTGTTCTCTTCAGCTTATAACGGATATGTTTGTTCTACGTATTGTTGTAAGCCCCTGGCGTAACTAATTTCTTGTATTCATGACATAACTAAACTTTATCAAGCCCCTGGCGTAATGAATCTCTTATATTCAGGACATAACTAAGCTTTATTAAACCCCTGGCGTAATTATTCTCTTATATTCATGACATTAAAAAAGCTTTATTAAACCCCTGGCGTAATTAATCTCTTATATTCATGACATAACTAAGCTTTATTATACCCCTGGCGTAATTATTCTCTTATATTCATGACATAACTAAGCTTTACTAAGCCCCTGGCGTAATTTATCTCTTATATTCATGACATAACTAAGCTTCATTTGACATGAACATGACACGCCTGAAACAAAGACCTCGATATGAATTCTTATAAGCAACCATCAAATAACGCAATAGACATCCGAAAAAATTACCACTGCATGACCTGAATATTAATGAGGAAATCGTCAACAAATGTTTACAAAATCAGGCCAGGTTATTGTCGACAAGTATTATTATTGGAGCAGGTATTGTTGTGGAAGCCGGTATTTGTTGAGTTCTTCCTAAAACGGTAATTTACCAATAGCTTATTCAAAATCCATTGAAACTACCTAGGTTTAAATGCGCTGAAAATGATGGATTAGATACTTGTATAGAGTATTTAATACGTGCACTTTTTTCTAACATCCATGTAAGTACAGTAGCATCCGAATTAAATTCGTTCCCTGTGATTATACATCGTTCATTGATATCATAACTGGCTTTCGTATTTTAATAAAAGGCTATGCTTCCTAACTTGTTGGGTCTTGGCATACGAATGTGCATCGACCAACATTAACAGCGCAGAGGGTTTACCGAGGCGCTGTGGTAGAGGCGAACTGTCTGTGAATCGTTGAGACAGTTACAACAAGAGTTCTTGTCCACGGTAAAATGGCCGCGTATTGGTACCTCTTTTCATCGATGGTATTCAAATCCGGAGATACGTATTTAAATATTAATTATAATAAACAATAATAAATTTTAACGATTTAACCCATGACCATACATTTTGTTGAGACATGAAAATGCTCTTAACAAAACAACATAGTGGTTACAAATACAGATGTGTTATCTCGGTATAGAGTTCGAATAATCAGGACATATTTTAGGCCTACCGCTATAATTCTACGATAAATGAATTGTGATAGTCATATAACCAGAGCGTTGATTGCTTACTGCAGTTGTTACTAACCTCTAAACGGACACGTGACCGGTTTGGGGTTTAGTCTGTCCATCGACAGCAGATTTCATTCAACTCGGGGAACCAACCCTTTCAGCCGACAATAAGTAAAACTGTACTTAAACAAGATTTACTATTGCGATTCAATGAAAACAATTTGTTATTGCACAGTCTTAAATTTACGATACATACATTTTTAAGTGCGATCGTCCTGAGGGTGTAGTAATCGCCCTTCATCGTCTCGGTGGTTCGGATGGTGAAGGAGCCGTTGTCCATTTGCGATGAGGGCGTCGCCGGCCAGTAGGGGGAGCAGCGCTCCTGAAATTCAAGCAGTTGCTTTCGTATAAACGTATTTGGATATTATCGGATTATCCAGAACTTTTTGTACATCCTACCATCTTCTACTTTGTAATTAGCAAACTAACTTTGTAACAAGGCAATCTCAATCAGGCTATCCGCCGATTTTTTTGTCGTAAACACTAATAAACTTGCAAACAACTCTACAGATAGCGAATGACTTCTTATTTGCCTTTCATACCCGTTTAATTGTCGTTTCCTCTTAACAGGCTCCATATCAAATTCGGACACCAGTTAACTAAAATGAAGAACCACATTTCTCCTACCAATCACAAGATATAGTGAGGAAAAATGTAAAGACACCGCAAATTTATTCCTTTATTCAAATCTGTCTGAGGTATGATCGTTTGAATGAAGGCAAAACTTTCATGGGTCTAGCGAAATGCAGTTCCCTAGTAGATGAAGACGTCTCCTCTACCAGGGATCTCGTAGGAGGACAAAAATCTTAAGAACAAACTGCCAGCAACCGCCAGCCAAGTAGCAATACTTCCATTAATGTACAGCAGATTCCATTTGCTTGGACATCTTCGTTCGGCGGTCATAGTCGTAGCGTCATTGTCTAAGGCAAGGTATCCAGGACGGTTGGCAATGGTTAAACTACTCCATCAGCGAGCCGTACGCGGTTCCCTTTGCAAAAGATGGTTTCGTGCTTAGGAGTCAGACCGCAAATTGATAACTTCGTCGAATCTTATGTTTGCCTTCTCCGGAGATCTCCCCTTCGGTGTTTTCTTCTGAGTTTAGGCTACCGCCGCTGGTGACTAGGCTACCGCCGCTGATGTCTGGGTTCTCCTTCCCTCTCTTGACTGAGCTGACCAGCCTCTGCAGCGCCGAAGGGTTTTTCCCAGCCGCTCTATGTTCACGGTTTCCAACACCAGTCTGCCTGACTCCCCCAACCCTGCGATAGGGCCTTGCCAACGGCATTGAATCAACTGATCCGTTCTCTCTGTTCTAAAAGCGGGATGCATCTGGTCAGGCAAAATAGAGATGTAGAGCAGAATCAATTCTGCCGTGTAGTACAAGGACTAGTCATGACATGACTGCCCAAATCACCACTCCACTCTGCGAATGAGACATTATGACAGGAGTAGGAAATAATGTGCAGGAAGATTCGTCCATGAATGCTCCATTTTCAAGTTGATTCATTGACCAATGGTTATGATCGCTACACCAATAATAGCAAGATTCTTTATTGATTTGATATAGTTGGTGTCTGACAATTTCAGCTCTTCAAAGGTAGTCGTTTCCGTGAAACTTCCGAATAACAAATTTGAACCTCAGAGCCCATGAGACCTTCTTTCACCGTGATCTCCTCAAAGCAGTGGGCCAGCTTAACGATGAATGGTCCTTGGCACCTTACGTTGGCCCTCTTCTCCTTCCCCATCTCGGAGCAATTGCAAATAATGATGATGGCCTCATGTACTCCTCCGTATTACCGATCACACACTCTTCCTCGACGCAGAAGGCCGGGAAGACTATAGTCCCCAGTACCCTACTGTATCCCTCATTACACTTTCCTCTTCGACGCAGTAAGCCAGCATGACGATGGTCCCCGGTGCCCTGCAATGACTCTCCTCACCCTCCCCTTTTCGACGCAATTGGCGAGAATGATGGCTCCACGCCGGTACTTCATCGTATCCTTCATCCCACACCCCTCCTCAACCAAAGTAGGCCGGTGAGGCAATGGTCCACGGTACTTCACAACGGCCTCCTCATCCGCCCCTCATCAACACTGTAGGCTAACATGACGATGGACCCTGGTATTCCACTGCGGCCCGCCTCACCCGTCCCTCCGCGACGTAGTAGGCCAGCATGACGATGGTCCCCGGTACCTCTCTGCAGTCCAACTCACCCTCTCCTCCTCGACGTAGTTGGTCAGCACGACGTTGGTTCACGATACCCCACAGTAACCCTCATCAAATGTCCCTACTCGATGCAGTATTCTAATACGATGATGGTCTACAGTACCCCACCGTGGCCCTCCTCACTCCTCACCTTCTCATTCTCGATGCAGTTGGCCAGCATGACGATGATTCCCGCCTCGTGCTCCCACACCATCCACCAGAAGTCCTCCACAGTGTCGTCAAGCGGGCCTTGGCAGGCGATGAAGGCCACGTCGTCAGCAGAGGAACCCTGCAATGAAGGAGATCTATTGACTTTCATTGCATCACTGATTTTAATTTATTCTGAAATAAGAAAGGCGAATATAAAATGGAATATGCATTCGACGTTCATCGGAAAATACTGAAAATATCATAATAATGATCCCGAAGAATAGGGCAAACAATTTAAGCACACGGAAACTCATCTTCGGTGTTCAAGCATCTGTCAAGAGAATGCATACCATTAGAGAGGTGATTCAGTCACCTCTAGGAGAATGCATACCATTAGAGAGGTGATTCAGTCACCTCTAAGAGAATGCATAGCATCAGAGAGGTGATGCATTCACCTGTAAGAGAATGCATAACATTAGAGAGGTGATGCATTCACCTCTAAGAGAATGCATAACATTGGACAGGTGATTCAGTCAGCTCTAAGAGAATGCATAACATTTAAGAGGTGATTCAGTCACCTCTAAGAGAATGCATAACATCAGAGAGGTGATGCATTCACCTCTAAGAGAATGCATACCATGAGAGAGGTGATTCAGTCATCTTTAAGAGAGTGCATAACAGAGAGGTGATTCAATCACCTCTAAGAGAATGCATAACATTGGAGAGGTGATTCAGTCACCTCTAAGAGAATGCATAACATTGGAGAGGTGATTCAGTCACCTCTAAGAGAATGCATAACATTGGAGAGGTGATTCAGTCTCCTCTAAGAGAACGCATGACATTGGTGGGGTGATTTTTACAAAAAAGTAAATCAGTACGTATATATTAAAATTTGGCGGTGACGATATAAATGCACAAATTACGAATTGTTTCAAACCAATCAGATATTTCCAGTCGAGTTAGAATTATATGATGATATTTTTTTAAGACTTTGGCAACCCATTACCGCTACTACTCATTACCGCTATTGCCCATTACCGTGACTACCCATAACCGAGACTACCCATAACCGCGGTCACTCATTACTGCGACTACCCATTATCGGCATAACCCATTACCTCGATTACCCAATACTGCAACTTACCCATTACCATGACTATGCATTACCGTGACCATCAATTACCTCCCACAGCTCCTTATCGGGACAACCCATTACCGTGACAACCCATTCCCGCTACTACCCATAGCCGCGGCTTCTCATTATCGCGACTACCCAAAACTTCACAGAACACCGCGCTCTCTGGGCCTTGCATATCTTTGGTCATGACGTCAGTATTACGTCGGGCAAAACTGTATGGTAGGACTTTAAGCACATAGAATCTCTTCACAGCAATAATACTCACTTAAGAGATACCTTTTGGGAAATAGGCATCAAATAGTAAGTTGTCATTAGTATCAAATATATTTATTCATATGTAACAAGTAATGATTTTATTGTTAGACAGTTTTACAAAAAAGTGTTCGACACATTTTTCTGCAACATCCAACAAACTATTACACAAAGTATTCCAACGTATTATTGTAATCATCTTGCACAATAAATCATACTATCAAAATGGATCAGTTATCATTACAATTTATACTGTAGAGCATTTCTGCATGTTGCGCATCAAATTATTTTCAGAAAGCCAACACTGCTAGGAATCATTCACAAACAAATTTTGATTAGGTAGCGAAATAAATCATAACCGATGTAAACACTCTACATATATAACCCAGAATTGTTGCCGTTACTTCACAATAAGCTTCAGGAGCAGCATCAGAAGTGGCATCCTCAAGCTTCTCATGGGCCTGCCAACGCTGTGGTCGCGTTGACACCAAGAGTCGCTGTGCTGAGTTATTTGCTCTGGCGCGTGTCCTGAATCTTCTATGGCTTGGATGTGGTTCCATTTCTACGTTTAGACTTATGTGGGTGTCCAAAGACTGAAGTCTCTTGGGCATTAGCCTAAGAAGGTTTAGTTTCTAGTTAACTTGAGCTATTTTTCAGTATAGTTTTGTCGAAGATACCGGGTAATTGCCTCCACCGTACACTCATGTCGTGTATTGCCTATACAGTAGCTATGCATGCACAAGTGGGCGCTGCTGAGCTCTGAAGAGCACCTTTTTTGCGTATTTTGACTCTCAAGTTCAGTAAAGCGCTATGATATTGGCTGAAGGCAAATGATTTGGTTGGGTAGTCACATCCAGTCACACTTTAAAAGACCAAATCGATATTTATTGTTATCTTAAAATGAATTTTATTTTGACCGTTACGCAGTGAGTATGTTCATGCGGTGGCTACCTCTGAAGTTCATCGGCATTGATCACATTCTCGAATAAAGTCTCTCAAAAAAACGTATCGTTGTGAATAAATTTCACTCCCTTATTATGTGCATAATGCATTGTTGTAAAATAAATAATACATTTTTAATATTTCCTTCTCAGGAATGAAGAAGCTGGTCCATATTGGGTGATTCATCCAAATATTTCGTTGCTCGATTTCGATTATAAGTTTGTCTGGTGCAATTGAATAACGCCTTAATACATTTGAGATCCCTTGCTTTTGTTTTAATCTTCATTTGCTCATAACGTGTTCCGAAGGTACTGTTTGTGATTGGAATAAAAATATTCTACATAACCTCTGCTAAACCATTGTTGTTTTTAATTTGTGTTTTTTTGGACTAAAAAACGAAACAAGCAACGTGACGGAATCGAAAAAACGCGAGCTTATGATTACTTATTACCTTCTCAAAATTTACAAGTTATGTAATAGAGCTTTTGCATATCCGACCGCAAAATATTATCAAAGCCTATAGAACTGTTGGGCGGAAAACAAAATTGCCCATCTTTGTGCCCAAAAACAAATCATGATATCTTTATTTATTTTAATAATCGTTCAGAAGATATCAAGAAGACGCTACATTCGTGATACGTCTGTTATTAAGCATTTTAAAAACTACGGTAAAAAATTGCTACATGGCAACCAGCAAAGCCTTGCTGACGGGCGCGCTAGTTGCCATGTCGACATAAAAATTAGTTTCAAATGTTTTATAATAGCTGTACCACGAATATGGCATCCCTTGTCAACTTCGTGACGATGGTTCAAACAATTATAGATGTTATTAATCACTTTAGGGCATCAAGAACAGGAAATTTGTTGGCTTCCAGGAGGTCGACAAGCATAGATGCCATCTGGCGGCTAGAAGTGCAGAAGCCCTATTGAGGATTATTCACAGAGCGTTGATTGCTGATCTCTTGGTAGTAATATGTTGCGTACCGTGCATATCTATGCAAAATTAATCTATTTTGATAGGTGATGACCATTATGATATGTAGGTGATAACACTCTAACAATGTGGTTGGATACCATTTTAATGCATCTTAGCGTCAATTCCCAACGATGTAATGAGATACGTGAGGAACACACGTTTTAACACTGGGGGGTGAAGGTTTTCTGTACTATTATTTAGGTAAAAATATATGACTGTACATTGCGTGTACATGCAGCCTATTACTTCATCCGCGAATACCCCAAAATAATCAGCTGAATTGAGAATTATTCGGCAAAGATTATTTTATATATATTTAAAGTCAATCCTTACAGCGTGGCCCGACATAACACGAACGTCATCATGTTTAAAATCTGGATATGTAAAGAGATAAAGTTGCCGGTGAATTCGGTGTCTGGTAAAAGCAGCGTTGAATAGAAGTCCAATAAAGTGATTTCCGGACTGGTCAATAGCGGGCAATAAGTGGATGAGCTAGCTACCATCAGCCGGCGGTTATTATTCAATCTAGGTATTTCGTTTTGTTATCGTTAACTGTGGTCGGGATTTATTTTAGCACATTATTTGTACCCGACTGGTCTGAAATAACTTTAATACATTTAATTTAGATACTGATCTTAAACTTATTATGATACTTGATCGTAATATGAACTACAGAATCCATAAATTGTATTAATCGAAGACATTTACCTCATTTTATGGTTCAGAGAGCATGGCCATCTTCGAGTGGAAAACATGGAAGTTGTTGCTTATTAAGTCGTCAGTCTCTATATTTCTATAACTAACTACCTTAATTCCCTATCCTCACAGTAGATTAGTCTACAACTATTACTACGTCACCGTATGAGTATTCAAGTCAAAAAATGTTTAATTCTAAAACTTATCGTCACACTACTGGTATCTTCCCGGTTGTTATCTTCTCGACCTGTTTCAAGAGCATATCTACTCCCTACAACAGCGAAAATCAGCTGTCCTATTTTTCCCGCATTGGGAGAAACAGAGCTCCACAACCCTTCTCCGGCAGTTGCCATGTGCTTTATTTATCTTTTGACTAACCGGAAAGCTTACTGACAAATGTACTTGACTAATGCAATAATATAATTTACATTATATCACATGAAGTGATTTACCATTGATCATTACTTATATGTTCTACTTCATTCTTATTTATTGCCTATCAAGATATTTAAAAAAGCATGTAGCGTCGGCAAGTGAAAATGAGGGACAAGACGGAAATGGGGTGAGAGTCGAGAGTGGTCCCACGCCTCTCAACCGGCCAGGCATGCCTTGAAAAATGCTGGTCACATTCTTATGAACCGCACACACATTTATACGAATGGAATGTCTCAGTTGGCAGGGCATGAGAAATGTTTCCCACACACTCCCACCTAAGAAAAAGGCGTATTGGCACTTATTATAACTGAGTGACGATTTGCCACTAGCGGTCAAGGCTGCCTTCCGAGTTGGTCGGGCAGCGTTTGGCTCGTTTGCACATGTGGAAATGGGGATGCCCCTGGTGCCGTTGACGGTGGAATGCGCTTTGTTTCTACGCTCGGTGCTTAATTGATGTGGCGACGTCGAGTTTTGACTCTGCGACTCTGGTGGACTCTCAATGGGTTCCACCGCTTGCACCTCTAGTGAGTATATCAGAGTCACCGGTCGACTGATGGTGCCTCACGAGTTTTGAGTTTCACGCTTCTCACGTGACCTTCTTTACCTGCGTGGGTCTCGATGATCCTTTCCAGACTCCATAACAGCCTGGGGCTTTCGTCGTGGATCTGAACTATGTCGCCCACCTTCGGTGAAACGATTTCCCTGGCATCCGCGGCATGATGCCGCAGTATGGTTAGGTATTATTTTCTGAACCTTGTCTAAAAACGATTTAAAATCTTCTGGACATTTCTTTGACGTCGTGTTAGAAGCTCGCTGTGAACATGGAGGGATTTAGCTCTTCCTCCTGGTCCAGTGTTGCCACTGGTGCGCTGTCCAGACGATGTACGGGCATCAGCTGTTACGGCGTGAGGGGTTGGTAGTCATCAACTGAATCGGAGATTGAAGTTAGCGGACGATCATTGAGGTCCGCTCCTATCTCGCAGAGTACGGTGTGTAGCGCATCTTCCGTCGCCATGACTCTGTGTAACGTTTCCTGTAGACAAAGCTTGACCATCTTCACGATCCTCTCGAAGAAGCCTACGAACCAAGAAGCCCTTATAATGTTGGAATGCCACTTGCATTTTTTTTATTCAGAGTGCTCTGAACCCTGTGATGTTCCTCCCAACTCTGGAGTATTGTCGCGGAGCTCACAAAGTTCGATCCATTGTCACTAATTACTATTCGGGGATTGGAGCGACGAGCAGAAAATCGTTGAAAAGTTCTCAAGAAGGCTTCTGCAGACAGATTCTTAGCAACCTCCAAGTGTACTGCCCTGGTCGATGCACACGTGTACAGTGCATAGTACCGTTTTTTGATTCGTGTCCCCTCTTTCACATAAAAGGGACCGGCATAGTCCACACCTGTTACAGCGAATGAACGACATTGGCTCCCCCTGTACCCGGGAAGGGAAAGGGATTGTGGTCCACGGTAGTGTGTCCCACGTTCTCTTCCGCACTGCATGCAATTCCTTATTGCTTCCTTTATTTTTTACCTAACCCTGGGGATCCACCATCGTTGACGCAGGCTGGCCACGACGTGGCTTATTCCCATGTGGTGCTTGACATTGTGTTCTTCTTCAATGATCATTTTTCTGACCCTATGTTTGGTAGGTAGCAGGATTGGGTATTTCACAGAGTTCTCAATCTCGGCCTCTGTGATCCTGCTCACCACCACTAGCTTGTCAGCCTGATGCTTAAATTCAACTGCTCTATTAATGGAGTGATACCCTTGGGACTTGGTTTGCGAAAGTATTTTACCTCCTCCGCAAACTCCTCTTTTTGGAGTTCTCTTACTACCCAATCTTTGGCCCATTCCATCTCATTGAGTGTCAATTCTTGTTCTGTACCTTGTTTCTTTGACCTTCTATTGTTCTTACCTTGGTTTCTCACATTCAACTTCAGACACTCAATGAACCTCTTTACCCACCCAAAGGTGGTTATTAATTTTTTGAAAGTGCTACATCTATTGGCTACTGATAGTAGGAAAGACTCTGGGGGTGGAAACTCTTCTGCACTATTTAGTATCACACTTTGCACTTGTGCAGGAAAGTTTTCCCACTCCTGGAGTTCCGTAATATTTTTTGTTCCGTGCCACCACAGGTGGCTCGACTTGAGCTTCCTCGGGTTGATTCCTCGTGTTATCAAGTCAGCTGGGTTTTGACTTGTATGGACATAATGCCAATTAGCGTTGGGAAGAATTTTCTTGATGTCTGTCTTCCTGTTTTGCATGTAAGCTTCTAATGAGCCTGTTGAGTGTATCCAGCCCAGTGCCACTTTACTGTCTGACCACATGTGTATGGCCTCAACCTTTACTTCCTTTTCATAGGCTTCACATACATATTTAGTGAGCCTTGCTCCAAGTAGAGCTGCTGTCAGCTCCAGTCTGGGAACTGAAAGTGTCTTCTCGGGTGCAATCCGTCCTTTTGCCATCAATAATGTGGCCTTTCCTTCACTGACTCCGTACACAGCTGCTCCATATGCTACTGTGGAAGCATCAACAAAGGTGTGTAGGGTCATTGATTTTC
>SDVV010021184.1:0-13178 GCA_016164225.1 Gammarus roeselii
AAATTACTTTAATGACTGAACTCATCAAATGCCTAATGCAATGTCTGATGGACATGAATAAAGAATGAAAATTGTCTCTGGATGATGAAAGAATAATAAATGAAGGGCCCACTACAAGGTAGCAGTTAACCTCACCTTTCTCCCTAACTCCTAGTGCTGTGGAACAAGGTGGACGACACTGCAGTTTGCAGGCCTCTACACACTTATTCCCTAGTGGTGGCTGATTGGTGATGGTGACTGCAGGATGACAGTGATGATGAGACGCAAAGCTTCTTTTTATTACTCAGGGTAATTACTTGTCTGTAATATGATTTACAACTGTCTGAGTGAGATAGAGAAAATATGGGTTAGGAACATGCAAGATGACCAAACACAAGTACTTGGACATCCCACAACAGCATTAACATGAATACAAAGCATGTTAGGTAAGGCATTGTTATCTTGATATGAAAATGTGATGATAAATATTGTTCCTGGGCATTAAACAGAAGTTAATACATAGGCCTAGACTTGTCACCCTGTGTTATAAACATCGGGTTGTTATAAAATTAGTTACACATTTTGAAAATAGCTGTGGTGTCATCGTGGGCCATTTACTTCCAGATGTCATTCTATGTGCAAAAAATTGCATTCAACTACTTTTCATTGAAGAAAAACGAAGATATTAATCAACAAAATGAGTGCGAGGAATCGCCCACGAGCGTTTTTTCACCTAGGGCGACCCCGCAGTTATATATTTGTATATGTCTACAAAAGTTAACATTTCTTTCCAAAATCCTTCCTACCCAACGAACTACATCATATTCCAAGTATCACCACCAAATTTGGTCCTAATCCAATGGGAACTCTAGACACAGCACCAAAGTTTGCCGAACATTTATTTTTCCGAAACAATTATCAGGGACCTGAATAACACACCTTCACTTTGGCAATTTTTCTTAAATTCTGTGCGTGCATCGAATTTCTATAAGTAGCTGATACTTACTAACAAAGACCTGCTCTTTCAAGTCCCATAGTCAAACGGTAACATTTCTGACGCCTTGGTGCCCAACAGGGGGGAGCGTGAAGTCACCCCGTGTTTCCTACCGCGAGGAGTCACCCCGGTCAACACTAGAGCCTATCACACAGTCCACTGAACACAGCAGCTATCCTCAGCAATTCAGACCTGGGCTAGACAGCTAGAGCTGTGCCCAATTATAATGCTGCTAGACTAACAGCTTGCCAGTTCTGTTAACAATGAAGCAAGTCAATATATGGACAGACAAAATACAAAGGTGTTGTGTATTTGTCTGCGTTCTGGAGGTCTCCCTGAGAAGCAAACAATAACATTAAATAACATGTTAATAGATGAAGGTAAACTCCTGCATACATAGTTAGGAGGGTACTTCACACCTCATTAAACTTTTCACAAACATCAACTGGTTGATGAAACAAAACTGAATGCAGAAGAAACTAAACAAAACAATTTTAGTGCTTCTCAGAACAATGCAATAAACTGCTCAATAGTTTGTCTGTAACTCTGTTTAGAAGACAGCAGAAAACAAAACTGACAACATACATAGATCCTGCTCTCGCCTTTGCCTGCTAATGGTGAGACTGCAGCACATAGGCTCTTCTGGCAAAATGGCTGCTCTTGCTGCGCACAAGGCAATGGGGCTTCACGTTAGCGCAACAGCTGGCAATGACAATCAAGGTCCTGTTGAATCAGTGCTTTACTGCAAATTCTTAAGCCTCACGAACTAATCTGTGACTGAAGACTGATACACAGGTCAAGATAACATGATGGGGGTGCCACCGCACCTCACAATAGGATGATTCCCCACACCCCCTATGTATCAATAATTGAAACTCGAATTAGAAGTTTGAGAGTACCAACAGAAAGAGCATGCCTATATAAGTATATATCAGCTGCTTAAAACTATAAATTATCATGTCTGTGGGGGTATTTTTTGATGCTTGTCAATTGCTGCAGTCATTCTTGACTTTGGAAGGGATATTTTTCAGATATCACCATCAAAAACAAAGTTTTTCTTCAATAATTGCAAACTAACTTCACTGAGTCATTTCATCACATCCTGAAATAATTGACCCCAAAGATCAGTAAATGAGCGTATATTGAAAAAAAAAACTCCTAATACAATGAAACAAGTAAAAATATATTCCTTCAATTCCATAGCAAACTAATTGCATTAACATGAATACAATGTTGCTGCAGAATGCACCTGGGAAACATTGACACAAGCCCAAAGAACAGGACAAAGCAAAGTTGGGAGAGCAAGTGATTGAGCCAATCACAGAGGTTAGTATGGGTTCAATCTAACTGGTTAGGCAACCAGAATTGGGTCAACTCACCAGACTGATCCAGCATCACTTGCTGGTAGCTAATAGGCGTGAAGTAATTACTCCCTGGTAGACAACTTTGACCACAACTGGAAGTTATTTGGGATTTAGCTGCTCAGTTATCTGGTGGCCTATAGCAACAAATGACTAGACAGGGGTACCACTCCATTATAATAATGGAGTGGTGCAACAAGGTGGTAAGCAACACTACTTAGTGGGTAGAGCAGGTTCAAACAGTTTAAGGCTGGTGCATGAACAGGGATATACAGCAAAGCTGCATACAAGTAACTACTTGGTCGAAGTCACTTCAGAGCAGTGTCAAGCTAACCTCAGAGGGGTACCGCATCATTGGTACTTTTTATAGAGCAAGTTACAGATTGATTAGACAGGCTGGACAACTATCATCACATGCAGCTACACCATGCATTCAAATGCTAAAAGAGGTCAAGCACTAGGTAGAGCAGTAACAAGAAAGTGTGGGAGTGCCTGAGAGTAAGATGGTTGAAGTAAGAGACTAGAGCCAGTGGAACAGGCTAGCATATTGGTGAATCATGAATCATGTTAATGGCACTAAATATGGAGCAATTACACAACGGGTCTGTTGTGGCAACTAGAATCAGGCTAGCAGCAAACATCATGCACCAGGACAACAATCCTACTGGGTCAACATGCTAGCCTAGTTGGGTCTCATGCTAGAAGGGGGACACAACTCTTGGTTGAATAAATACGCATTTGCCAAGATAGTAGGCAGTAGCCAAGATAGCAGGCCGTAACAAGCAAGGAGAGTAATTAGCAGGCTATTAGATGCAGTGATATCTATCATACTTGCAAAGTACAAGCTGGAGAGGAGAAGGCAGGACAGGCTGGAGAAACAACATGAGCAATAATACTGCAGGCAGAGCTAGTAGAGAGCGGGTAACTTACCTCTACATGGCGGTCAAGAACAACAGTGAGGAGGACCCCTGGCTCTGCTAGTCATAGACTCAGACTAGTGGCAGCCAGTTGAGAGTATGCAGGTCGAGCCCAAAATAGGGTGTCCCTGCAATAAATTACTGGGAATAAGGTATGCATCTCATGATAAATAACCTCCTTGGACCCAAGTACATGCACGAAGCATGGATAGCGGTGGAGCAAAGATCCTGCAATCACATTAGCAACTGAATCAAGGAAAAACCCTAGGATGAATATCAGAACTCCCAGCACTAGCAACCCTTCATCAAGAAGACAAGCCCAAGGAAGGTATCATGTACTCACAAAATTGGGCTGAGACTAGATGGATCCTCTCAGATTAGACAAGCACATGCAGAGTGCAGGTTGAAGCTGAAGCAGATAGCAGTATAGCTAAACCAAGCAACAACGAGTATGCAAGCAACTCGGTAAGTGCCTGCCTGCCTAACAGCACAAACATATGGGGAGGAAAAGGAAAGATTAGGTTGTGAGGCAGAACACAAATAATAAATAAACAAGAAAATGGTCAAGTTCTGCCTCTCCAACAAGGCATGCTAGGGGAGGTTTTGCATCTCAATATGAAAATGAAATTTAAAGTTTCTTCCTGAATGTCAAACTAGAGTTAACACTTAGGCAAGGACTTGTTGTCATGTGTTATAAACATCTGGTCATTATAAAATTAGCTATGCATTTTGAAATTAACCATGGTGTCATTTACTTCTAGATGTCATTGTATGTGTGAAGAATTACATTTAATTACTTTTCAATGAAGAAAATAAAAATATTTATCAACAAAATAGGTGCTGGGAATCACCAATGATCAATTTTTTTGCCTGGAATGATTTCCTGCAGTTGTATATTTGTATATATCGATATAAAGTATACATTTCTTCCAAAAAACTTCTGATGCAACAAACTAAAACATATCCCACACTAAATTTGGCCACAGCATCAAAGTTTGTGGAATGGTAATTTATTCCAAACCAAAATTATTGGTGACCTGAAAAATACACCTTCACTGTGGCAATTTTTCATAAATTCTTGACACGAATCAAATTCATACAAGTAGCTAATATTTACTAATGAAGACCTGCTCTTTCAAGTTCTGTAGTCAAATGGTGACATTTCCGACCTTTTGGTGCCCAAAAGGAGGGTGCAGGGTGTCACCATTGGTTGCCGACCGCGGGGAATCACCCCACTTGATGCCACATCGGAATTTGTTGATAATTCAAGTTTGTTGCCCAAGATTAGGTGTTTGGGTATTTATGGTGTTTTGCTGGTTTGGATTTGTAGTTTTCTGGCTGGAATGGGAATGTGTGTTTCTGTGGAAGGGGTTGTTGGGGACTTGAGGGAGGCAACAAGTGGAATGGCCCTAAAGTCTGTGTTGGGCCTGCTCTTGTTCAGGCTGAGCATTAATCATGTTTCAGCGAGTGTGGCTTGTAAGTAAAAGGCTTTTGCTGATGACTATGTTTTTTATGTAAATTTTCCATGTGGTAGCTATACAAGCAGTTTGCTACAGTGTCTTTCCTGCAAAAAAGATATCTGAATTAGTTGGTCTCATTGCTATGAAATCTCATTATATACAGGCAAGTGTGTATGTATGGGTTTCTTCAGGGGCAGTTGGTTATATCTTGAATGGTGGGGAACTTGAGTTTGTTGATTCCTGAACGGTTTTTTAGACCCTTGTCGTCTTGAGGCTGGGGTTTATCTCCTTATAAAGAGCGCTGCAAGAAAGTCTTCGAATCCTGCAACCAGTCTGCATTGCTCTACTGTCAATAGGAGTTCTGTTTTCATGGTGTCTCTGTTTATTACTCGTGTAAACCCATTTTGGACTATTGAGCTAGTGTGGGGTATATAGGTTATCAGAGAATGTTGTTGTCTGTTTAGAGATTGTGGACCATGGAGTTCAGGGCTCTGCAGTTGTTTTTCATTAGGGGAGGTTGTTCGTTTGGGTCTGGTGAGGGTGTTGAGAGATTTTTTATTGTTTTGTGAATTCAGGGTTCTGCTTGAGAGAGCTCAGGATATTGGCACATATGGTCATTCTTTGAAGCTGGGAGTTCCATGATGTTGAATGGACTACAAGAGCAATTTATTTTTTCTCTGCAATTGAATTTGAAACCAACTGCCATCTGATGTGAAGATCTTTGTGGCTTCAAGAAGACCATAGCTGAGAAGTTATGGAAGGTGAATGGGGTTTGTTTAACCCAATGGGTTTAAGATTCTGCTGTGTTATTTGGTCTTGTTGTTCTTTCTGACTGTTGGTGCACCATGGTATATTGCCTTCCACCCCTGCATGTCCTATTGGTAGGGCTGTGGAAGGCTGCTATCAAAGATGAGATATCCATAAATCCATCAACCTTTTTGTTCAATAATGCTGAACTGATTCCATCATCTTTTGATCAGCAATAAACTATTAATTCCAGAAGTATTAGTCTAAAACAGGGTGGACGTAGCCTTGAGCAGACAGGGTCTCTCTGTGAGTTATCAAATCTCAAGGAGATGACCACTGGCTGGATGAATACAATACCAAAACTAAGACCTAAATTTATGAACAAACAACAAGAAGTATGATAGACATGCAGAACTCTAGGTAATTTATACTAACCTAATTTTAGGTAGGATAGGTTGGATGTAGTTATTTGTTAGTTACATAGATACCCGTCAACCGTGACTCAACAAACCAAGATGGATGTCATTATACCAATGCTGCCCAATTCAAAGTAATCTAAAAGACACATCAAAGTTGTTACTAGGTCCCCAGTCTGGATTTTGAAGTTCATGTTCATCATCTTGAGTAGAACCCAGTTGCATAGAATGGTTTTCAAGTTTACATAAGCATGACTGTGCTGGCCTCTCCTAGCTTGGTGCACCTGACGACTGGGTATGCTGA
The DNA here is from genome assembly GCA_016164225.1 of Gammarus roeselii. Taxonomy (NCBI): domain Eukaryota; kingdom Metazoa; phylum Arthropoda; class Malacostraca; order Amphipoda; family Gammaridae; genus Gammarus; species Gammarus roeselii. The sequence goes on from SDVV010021184.1 coordinate 6,179, forward strand.
GCTCTTGGGGGCTGCAAAGGTAAGAATATAAAATGTTTAAAGTGTGTAACCAGTTTCCATGACATTTAATCTCAAGGTAATTCCATAAATATGATGATAAATCACCTACATGGATACTATAATATCTGGAATCACATTACCAGTGGAATGAATGGGACACTTTACATCTCTAATACATTTTTGTGATGAAGTGCTAGTTAAAGACCTTTCTTAAGCTTGTGCCTTCTTTTTTTCAGTTAATAATTTCAATAGTCTACTAATTAATAGCAGCCCAGTAGATATTCTGTGTCTGATATCTTTTAGTGATCAAAAAAATGTGGGAACTGAAGGATTTCACAGAGGTGCGGCGATGGTACGCCTTCCATCTAATACTCTGTGTCACATTCTTCATTGCCTCGCTCATCATCAATGCAGTACAATTTTTACTCTATGTTACCATCAGACCCATTAACAAGGCACTCTTCAGAAAAATTAATTATTACCTGCTATACAGCATCATGGCACGTAAGTAGCTTATTTCTAGCTCATCACTGTTGGAGATGTGTTGTTAACATATACTATCTATCATGTCATGTAAGTTATAGCTTTTATTCAATCTAACTAGTCGTGGTTTTCACCAGGACTGTTGTTTATAGCTCCATTAGAACATTACTAGATGGGGTTATGCACCTAATTTTTACAATAATTGTGTAAGTTGGTTTACCTTTATAGCTAGTATTGTGTAAATAGATTTAGCTTTGGCTTTAATAACACAGTCACCCAAGGACACAAGCTATTTGCATGACATCATTTACTGTAGGTAAAGGATGATTTTGAACCCTTGTTTGCAACATAAGGTAGCTAGCTATAGCTACAGTTATCCTTCATTAACCACACCTGGGATTTTTTTATTATTTAATAAAAAAACATTTGGGAAATTGTGTGTGCTATCTTTTTATGTGTGAATAACAGGTGAGTGGGCTCAAAATTCCTAATTAAATATTCCTGAGATTAAATTGTTGGATGTTTTCTCAAAAACATCTAGAAGCACGGTTATCGTGCTATGACAGTGATAAACAGGGGAATTGGTTGTCAAACCTGAGCTGTACAATACATACAAAAGCTTGAATCACAATTTTTATTGTGCCCAGTGGTCAAGCGGTTAGTGTTCTGGACTTGCGATCAAATCTTGGTGGACCAAAGTTTTTCCAACTATTAAATTACTTTTTTTTGTAAGACTTCCTCTAACCTCTGTAACTGATTGGATTAGTTGTTTACAAAGAGTCAACCTTGTTCTTTTATCTCTCGATGGAAATGTTATCATAGTCTAGGAACACAGTCTCCTGCGACTGGCCTCTCCTTGTACAATTTGTTCATTAAATAAAGCAATGTTTTGCATTTGTATGCCTAAATCAAGTGGGCCTCATTTCTCTTCAATGTTTGTTATTTTGCTAAAATGATATGGAGACTGTTTCTAGGTCATTTTTTTCTATATCTAGTAGTCAATGCAAACAGAATTAGTGTCCTCCCTAACGTAGAGATATTGGAGGAAGTTCAATGTTCCAAGTATCTGGGCTCGCATGTGGAGAAGGCTGGACTAGTGAAAAGTGAAGTAAAGTCACAAATGAAGGGTGTAAAGTGTTGGGTGCACTGAAGAGTGTAATGAGCTGTAGGACATTAGGATGAAAGCAAAGAGAGGGCTGTATGAGTGTAGTTGTCCCAACTGTCCTCTACCAGGGTGAGAGCAGAAGAAAGGAGAAGGTTGAATGCCTTCAAGATAAAATGTTTGAGGAGCATGGCTGGTGTGACGCTGAGAGACAGAATCAATAAAAACGTGGTGCAAGCTAGAACAGAGATGATGAAAAAGTTAGAGGACAGAGTTGATTTGAGTGGTTTGAGATTGTTGGGGCACATGGTGTGGATGGATGTAGTTAGATTGGTAAAAAGTGTTGAAGGCAGAGGCAAGTGGACATAGGCTTAGAGGAAGACCAAAATTTGGGTGGATGGATGGTGTGAAGCAGGCATTAGGAAAGAGAGACTTCATTGTTGAAGTAGTGAGCAATGAATGGTTGTGCATAGAGAATGAATGTGAATGGATGATTTTTGAAGGTGTCCTGAATTCCTGATGAGCTTTTCCGCCCTTGGCATCCTGTTGATAGAGGGGATGGGCATAGGGGGCCCTGTCATCATGACACGGCAGGGTTAAACCAGTCATACTGTTGGGCCCTGCTGCAAACACTGACCCTGACTGCACTCTTGACCTGGAGGGCGTGGTGCAAGGTCTCCCGGCTGGACCCTTGAGCAAAAAAAGGCTAAGTTGTGTAAGTGTATGGGAGGAGTGTGAGATGCGCCTTGCTGTCAGCCACCTTGCTGTCAGCCAAGGTGAGAAACCCCTCTTTTTTGGGGAATTCGGCCTAGTGTCTGTGTCTGTAGTAGTCAATTCAAGCAAGATTTTTGAATTGCTTGTCCTTTTTGCCAACCCATTTAATGATTTCATTTAGATAAGATGGAACATTTTTTTACATATTTTGCATTCTTTACTGTGCCTAGTAGCTACTCGGGTACCATCTGCAAAGCAGAAGACCAATTAATGTTGACAAATATTGCTTAGAACATAAGCTGTTACTAAGAACAGCAGAGAACCAAGCACAGTGCTTTGTGGGACCACACTAAGAGCTTCCTCTGAAACATTTACTATTACCAAAATTAGCTTAGGACCAAGCACAGTGCTTTGTGGGACCCCACTAAGGGCTTCTACTGATGCAAAGATTCCCATATTTACTAGCTAGCTATCACACTTCAGGTTCTGCCTTTATGAATAGTTTTGATCAATTTAATGAAGAAATCCCATGATACCAGCATTAACTTATGTAGTTTTGATCACAGTATACTGCAACAAACTTGGGCATAATTAAGACAAATCCATCCACATTTTATTCATCACACACTGCATTGATTATTTCATCCTACTACTCCAGTTGTTGGGTCAACATGCTCCTCTTACTTCTGAAACCATGTTGCTTGGAGTTGAACCATTTAAATTTTAAAAAGTACCATTTGTCCTTCCATTATGCTTTCAAATATTTTCACTGTGTGATGCCACAGAAATTTGTCGCTGATTTGATGGGCTTGTGAATCTACCTTCTTTTGCTATAGGAAAGATGACAGCATGCTTCAATGTTTGTGGGATATCTGATGTGTCTAATGACTTCTGCCATAACATTACTAGTGGTCTTTATAGTACCTGTCGGTCACTATGGTTCAAATTAATGATGAGATGAATAAATTACAAGCCGTTTCCCAATGGCCCATCTGTATTTCCTCTGATGTTTTCTTGCTTTTGCCTGCAGAGATCCAGTTTCTAGCAGAGTGGTGGTCTGGGTCCGAGGTGCGCGCATATGTTGACCCCAAGGCGAGGGAGCTCTGGGGTAAAGAACATGGCCTCATCATCATGAACCACACCTACGAAGTGGACTGGCTTATGGGATGGATGGTGGCGGACAGCTGTGGAGTGCTGGGGGTCAGTCTAATGATGTTGCCAATTGTGTGGAGTAAAGCTAGGACTTTGCTACCTGTCAATTACATGTAGCTAATTGATTGTGAGGGAAACCAAAAAATATAAATTACTTCTTGGCAAACATGACAAAAAATATCACTACCATTTCAAATTTTAATTGCTGCTAGGACCTCCATATATACATTGATCAGTTTTTGGCCGTTTCGTTCCTTTGACTTAGGTTACTCACTTTTGCAGCCCCCCAAGGGCTCAGCAAACCCGATCGTCTGGTGCACCGAGACAGGAGAGGCTAGCATAGCTATGCGCGCCAGCACCTACCAGGACTTTGCAGATCAACAACGGGGAGATGCTGGAAGGGATGCGTACCATTGACTTTTTCAGAAAACATGCCCAAAGCCACCCATATGAAAAACACTAGGCACAACTACAACCCAGCAAGAAACAAGAAAGTAAAAACATTCTTATAAACATATGCATACACATCTTTAATAAATGTATATATACTTATATAAAGAGCAATCAGAAACAAAGAACAGGACAAATTACACCACCAACTCCCCAACATGACCGGAAACACAACAAGCCCCTAACACTCGAACAACCTATCCCCCAAAAAATCAGTCAATCCTGCCTTGAAAGTAGATATGGTTGACGATTCAACAACAGCAGCCGGCAGCTCATTCAATAACATAATGCAGCGAACATTATAAAACCTACCAGCCACATCCACAGAGTAGCGAGACAACCAGAATTTTGTGCAAATGTCCCCGTGTTCTACCATCCAGCGACCTTTGGAACAGAATGGAGAAATCAAAGCCCTCTGTGTCACACCACAGAATTCTCCAATACTTTATGAGGTTGCTTCTGAGCAGCCTGTACTTGATAGAAAACAAATTTAGAGCCATCAGCGTGTCATGGTAGGAAACCTCAGACCATGCACCTGTTGAGTCCACCTCCTCTGAACAGACTCAAGCAACTTCACATCCTGGACATAACCAAGATTCCACACACAGGAGCAGTAATCAAGAATAGGCCTGACATGCGTCACAAACACTGTGACCATAAAATCTGGACTTCTGTTCACTATCGACCTGAGCAAGTCACTACAAAGACCAGCAGCTTGTCTCACAACTTTCCTAACATAGCCATGAACTTGAGACCAACATCCACTCCCAAATCGCGCTGAACTTGGACAAACTCCAAGTGTTTAAACAGCCTTTGCACCAGGACCAATCGATCTAGCAAAACGTTTTCTAAAACGTAAAACAACACACTTGCCAGGGTTCAATGACTAATTCCATGAAGATACAGTCTGGAATACTTTGTCAAGGCCCCTCTGCAAATCAGACACACCACCAACAACATAATGACGATGGAAAGACAAATAAATTTCAAAATCATCAGCAAATGCACCAAACTTAGATACAAGGCCATCCATTAAAAAATTTACATATATAGGAAAGAGGACTGAATCAATGACTGAGCCCTGTGGAACCCCACTCAGAACATCCTACAGCTCACTGTTCACTCCATCAACGCCAACACACATGATTCGAAAATTGAAAAAAACACCAATCCACTTCAACACAACCTCAGAAACTCCAAGAGCCTCCAACTTCAGAAGCAAAATGTGATGCAAACAACATCAAATGCTTTTGAAAAATCAAGCATGGTCATATCTACAACAAAGCCGGCATCAACAGACTCGACTACATTAGAATAGACCAGCAACATTTGATCCTCTGTTGACCTTGCCTTTCAAAATCCAAACTGTCTGGAAGAAAGAAGCGGTAAGACTTTCAATAGTCCATCAGCTCAGCAACAACAATCCTCTCCATCAACTTGCAACAAACAGAAGTAAGACTAACTGGACAATAGTTAAGGGGATCATATCTATATTTACTTTTGAAATTGGAATAACCAATGAACTCTTTCATGCATCAAGGAGCAATCCACTCTGAAGAGAAAGATTAAAGATTATAAAGAGAGGCTGTGTCAGTTGCACGGCACCCTACCTCAGCAACTTTGGGTGAGTCCATCTATGCCCATTGCCAAACTAACATTAAGCCTCAACAGACTGTCAAGGACATAACAAAACCGTATGGCAAAATCGCTTATTTCACCATCAAACAATTGGAAAGGAGCAGGATTAGGTGGAACATCCACTTTAAGTACGCCAGAGAAGGCAGACAACAAGAGCTCAGCCATCTCCAGCGGATTGTAAACCAGCTGTCCACCTGCATCACTAAGTGGTCCTTCACTAAAACGACCCTTCTTCCTTCGTATGTAAGCATGGAACAGCTTTGGTGAGTCACTATACTGCTGCGTAAGGGTTCCTCATACTGAGATTGGTTGAACAAAACATGATTTCGAAACTGGCAGTTCAGATCCAGAAAGACAGCTAGTGACTCCAAAGTATTTGGTCATTTCTGCCAACCTCTTCCATGAAATCTTATACAAATTCCACGCATTAGCTTTTCTCACCTTTAGCTCATAAGGAGACCTGACAGACCATGGTACCAAAGTCTCTCCAGCTAGAGGAACATATAATTCCATCAGTCTCCTTAGTATAGTGAGAAACACATTATATGCTTCACAAACACTCAGGCAGACAAATTCAAGAGGCTAATCAATTCTCGACAATGCTTCGAGATAGTGCCGTAGTTACCCCGGTGCCAAGAATACCTCCGAGTTTGGTGTCTTACACCATCAGGCTCCCATACATTTGCAAACAAATATTCACCAATGACAGGCGAGTGAGAACACCTTGGAAAGGAGCTAAAACCCTTAACATCCCCAGCACGATCTGGTTTGCTAGTCAAAAATAAATCCAGAATGTTGCCGGACAAAAAAAAAGTTGACTGCCTCACTCATTGATGCAAACCACAAGCTGCAAAACAATCCAAGAACAGTTGATCAATCAAGTTGACATTCTCTTCCTGCACCAACTCATCCGACCACTTCACCGAGGGCAGGTTAAAATCCCTTAACACGACAACCTCCCGACCAACTCAGAAGTCACTAACCAAATTGATCAGATTAGGATTTTCCTACTCATCATATGATGGAGGTCTGGAAACAGACAAAAACAATACATCAAGTTGAACCAGAAAAACTGCTGCTTCATTCGGTAGGTCTAAATTAGCCTCCTCAAATTTGAGCAAGTTTTTCAAATAGATACAAACACCAGGTTTTCTCATTCCACTATGTGAATCTCACACAACAAAACACCCATAAACCTCAACATAAGAGCAAACCGAGCCTGCAAGCCAAGTCTCACCAACCACAAATACCTTCAGCCTATTTTCAGATATAAAACCCAAAATAAAATCTACCTTGTTCATAAGACTATTGACATTAGCGTGGCCAACCCTCGGCAATGAGAAGTGGGAGACGGACGACTGAAGAGACCCTCAACAATTGGCAGGCCCAGTACCTCCACTGAGGTCACTCGCACCACCACCGCGGCAACCAACAGCCCCCCCCCCCCCCCCCCCCGCGCCG
>SDVV010021185.1:0-13178 GCA_016164225.1 Gammarus roeselii
TATCATTTCTACGTCGTTCGCTGTTGAAGAAGCGCTCGATTATCTTTTTAACGGGTATATTTTGACATATATAATACGAAAAGTAGAGGCACAAACCATATATTGATCACTTTGATCGGTTTATGTGGAATAATTGTATTTTAGCACGAGTATTATAATACAAAGCTATATCCTTCCATATATTTTTGGATGAAACTCAAATGAATCAAAAAAGTAATGTTTGCTATCGTTTTTGAACATTATGATCCAATGACCCATTGTATTAGGATCGCTTTCGCCGTTCATTTTATGCATGGGCATTCTGTTTTCAGCAAAACACCCTATATAGGCACGTTTCACTTATGGATCGCTCATGAATATTTTTTCAATTTGATTATTATCCATGATTACTGTAGATGGTTAGGGAATACCCTCCTTGCCGAATTTATTTGGATGACACCGAGTGTATAACCTACCAGGAACAAGATCTTATTCGTAGTGGGTTGATTTTCACAATTCACTGTTATACGTGTGTTTGCTCTTTTTTCTAGGTTAACGACACTTTCAGAGTCGCTTGGCCTTGTATCTATAACAAATATAGTTCTTCCTGCAAGGAAATTTTGTCTTGTGATGAGATGAGAGCCAGAAGTGTTTCGAGTGCTTGGGCGCACTCTCTTGGGAACGATGATTTAATGTTTGTAACGCAGTTTCAATTTACAGCAAAGATAACGTTTGTGATGCCATTATGCTGGAAGTAATTTGGATTGCAATCATATGCGCTGTTATGTGCTGCTTGATCAATCAGAAATAGGGCTAATTTATGTGGAAGAACACTGTTGAAGGGAGAATCGATGGAGATGGAGTTTTGACCGGAAGGAAACACGATTGTTTTGACAATAGGTTGATCGAACATGTATTCAGTCATGTCATGTATTTTTGTGGGTGCTTTATTTTGAGCAAGCAGAGCCGTAGGGTATGGTACAACCTTTTTACACCATAATTTGCATGAATCAACTAAATAAATGTCTTGTTCATTGTCACGTGTTAGAAGAACCCTACTAGGTTTTGTTAGCTCCAAACGTAAATTTAAGCTTACACTATCCAATAGATAACTGTTGCTACCGGCTACATCAACGCTCAGTGGTCCCATCATAAGTTTACCATGAGGTACACTTTCTTGAATCCGATCCCAATTTTCGTTTTCATTTGCAAAATTCGCTGCGACGATGGTGTCTGGAATGGGTGTTTTCAGTGATTTATACATCATATTCAGTCCTTTATTATTTAGATCGGAGCTCTTCGTGGATGTATAGACGTTGAGATTATATAGTTGTCCTGTATAACTGTTTCCTTCACACTGAACACGATTTAGGAATAGAGAGTGACTTTGGTACATGCGATGAAAAAATCTGTTAACGAGTGTAACATGTGCAGCGGCGGCCAACGTGCTTCATCTGCATTTCAAACACGGATTTTCCCTTCTGCAGTTAACGAGCTCAAGTCGACCATTCCATTGTCCGACCCGGAAATATAGAATTCTATAAAGGAATCGTCAATTCTACCATCATACAGGTCGCTGTTTGTACATAGACAATTTTTTTTACATTTCGACTCGATACTTGATACAATTAAATATTTCTTGTTGACGGAGGGAAACATATCAATCACTCCCATTTCATTGTTTTCCGTAGGGGCTTCTAGCCCTTTCATGTTGAGAGATAATCCACCAAGCACGTTGTCGGTATAGAACCTTACCCTAAACTAACGTTATTGGTACATGAACAGTGTTTTTATAAGTAATTAAATAACGGAGGACACGACTCCATATTTCGTCCACGGTTCTTTTTTGATTTACGTTTTTTCGTTACTCTTCTTGTACTCTTGCCTCCAATAATGGCTTTCTTTACAACATTCTTGAGTGTAGCAATCCCATGTTCCTTGGTTTATTTTCGCATATATTTTTGCTCCGAGTAATCGTCTGCCATGTTCCGAGCCATATCGGCAGCTGCAGGCAGCACTGTTTTCCGTAGAAAAGGTAATGTACGTCGTACAAGACTGGCTATGGTTGAGAAAAACCGCTTCCCCACTGGTACGATATCGGACTTGTGAATCTGTCAATATCATGTAAGCTTCCACCGCGTAGCTTATCACGTTTCGCGAATAAAACTTCGTAAGTTTTGTACGACGTATATATTGCTAATTACCAAATGACCTTATTTATATCCAACGGTGTATTTATACGCTCTAGCTTCTTTTAAAATGTAATACGTACTGGCTCGATCCACCATCCTTCAACGGGATGATACCGCTAACACCATCTCGTAGATTGATGGAAATGGAATCAATATGACTACGCTGTTATTTTTCATATTTGACATATGCACTCGTAAGTGAATAAGATTTATTAGTTAGAATAACATCAAGAATATTGACTTGCTTGTCGCCCATAAAAATGCGTGAAATTATATTTGAATAAACATTTATGCATAGTACGTTATCATTCATACAGGACACTTTTCGCTTACGGCACATTCACCGACATTATATTTGCACATCGCTCCACCCATAAAATCAAAATCAAAAATCAAAATCAAAATCATTTATTGAAGAATCTTTACTGCGTTAATAAACATCCTACAAGCCAATATAAAAACATCAAATGATGCTTTTCTGGCAATCAAACTTTCCATCCAAACTACCGCATGTACACAGATTCACACAAACGAACAATCCTAAAACCAAACCAAAACATCTACAAGTTTGGTAGAATATCAAGTAGAATTACTAACAACAGAAGGACACATTGTAATGGATTATTGATAACAATTAAGCTCTCAAAATATATCAAAGTTGGATGAAGGTACAAACAATTAACTATATGAATATTTATCAATGAAAAACTTTTTACATATAAATTTAAACATACTCAAAGTGGGACTCTGCTCTACATCCAATGGCAGACTGTTCCACAAATTAGGCACTGAAAATGACAAGGATCGCCGTTTCAGTCGTTAATCTCTGAAAGCTAGGTACAGGGTTATTGCGATTTCTGGTGTCATAATTATGCTGCATGTTATTGAAATTTGAACAATTATTTTGTTTATAGGCTTCTATTGATAAGAGATATAAGTGTACATCTGACACCTTCAAAATATTGTTTATGTGAAATAAGGGACCCGTATGTGCGAGATAACTCTTACCAGTAAATAATCTGATTACTTTTTTGGGGATAAGGGTTAATTGCTTAGTATGAATATTAGAAGCTGCGCCCCATATTGCATTACAGAAAATTATGTATGGATATACGAAGCTATAATACAGTTCAACTAACACATGTTCCGGAACACAATCTCTGAGCTTATAAAATATACCAACACTTCTTGATAGTTTTGCACAAATATTCCTCTCATGTACACCAAAAGCATTTTTTTGATCTATTGTTACACCCACAAACTATACATTTTCACATAAGCTTATAAGTGTATCATCAATACGAGCTTTAGATGTGGGGTAAACATCGTTTAATCGGTTTGTAAATAACACAGTAAAAGTTTTTTCAACATTAAGGGAGAGCTTATTAGTGACCATCCAGTTCCTAACATTAACAAGCTCCAAAGTGGCTACCGCGATTAAATGATCATACCTCTTATTTGTAAAAGACAAGGTAGTATCATCAGCGAACAATATAGTTGACAATACTTTGGAAACATTAGGTAAGTAATTAATGTAAAGCAAGAAGAGGAGTGGGCCCAGAACAGAGCCCTGGGGGACACCAACGTTAGCAGATACGAAGGAAGATCTAGAATTTGGTATTTTTACACACTGCTCCCTATTATGGAGGTAACTCTTAAACCAGCTGTGTGACAAAGCCCGAAATCCATAATGCTGCAACTTTAGAAGTAGTATGTTATGATTAACTGTGTCAAATGCCTTTTTTAGGTCTACAAAAATGCTGTGAGCATGTTCCTTGCTATTGAGATAATTGTATGTATATCCCGAGAATGAAATTAGAGCATGAAGGAAGGATTTACCGCGTTGGAACCCAAACTGTCTAGGCGTAATTGTTTGATATTTCGTAATGAAAGAAGATATCCTATTATCCATTCATCGCTCACATATTTTAGAGAAAAATTGTAGAACAGAAATAGGTCGGTAGCTCGATACATTGGTCTTATCCCCAGCCTTGAATGTGGAGTTGTGCAAGCCAATTTGAGGCATTATGGAAATATTCCACTCTCGAACGAACAATTCAATAAGTGTACAATAGGATACGCTAGATGATGCTTCGTCAGCTTCAATATTTTCACTGGTATCGAATTTATACCACACTTCGTATCCTAAGCCCACCAACAAAACTAAGACATTCATCATAAGTTGCAGGGCTTATAAAAAAAGAATTTACGTGAGGAGCAATCATATTTAGGGGAGGAGACACATCGCTTACTGGTATTTGCCGGTCAAGATCTCCGACAACACTGGAGAAAAACTCACTAAAACAATTAGCTATCTGGAGGTCATTTGTTATAGGGCAATTGTTTACGATAATAGATTGGATTCTTCTAGGGTCACAGTTGTGAGAATTTTGTTTGTTTATTGAATACCAAGTATCTTCAAGATTGCTATAAGTATTTAAGAAATAATGATTGTAATAGCGGTTTTTGGCTTTCCTCAAAAGAGACGTGAGTAAATTTTTAAAATTAGTATTCACATAATCATAACATAATCCTAACCTATGAAGTTTGAAATATCTTGACTTAGTTTGGACAGATTTTAACCATTCGGAAGTTAGCCACGGCCTTTGAATTCTTTTCGTAAATAGATACTTAGTTTTCAGCGGTAGAGATGAACAATACAAGGAACCTAATCTAGCATGAACCGTATTGTTTTCACATATACATCAGGAACATCTGAAGTATCCCAGCATTCGTTAGAAATTTTATACAAGAACAAGTTCATATATACATCAGAATGATCACGGAAGGAAATTTTTATTTTAGGAGGCTGACTAGTGGCAACCTGAACAAGAAGAAAGGTCGGATAATGGTCAGTAAAGTTCACGGTCAAAATGCCACTACTATATATACAGAGGCAATTAGTCCAAATATGGTCCAATACTGATGGTAAAGGCCCATCTTCTGAAGAAGAAAGCGAGTTGGTTTGGTAATTGTAGGGATGAAGTGAAGTGCACGTAATGAATTAATAAGCCTATCGACTACAAGTGAATTTTGATCAATTAGATTTATGTTAAAATCCCCACACAGAAATATTCCACAATTGGCAATGCAATCACAATGTAGCAATTCCTCCAACACAGACAAAAAGTTATCAAGAGAGTCAGAATGAGGTCGATAAACACCAAAAACGTATACAATTTCCTTACAAATTTTTACTCGAACTACCAAGGTCTCGATTGTATCGTCACACCTTGATAAACAGTCCACCACCTCTACGTCCAGTTCATAACCAGAGAACAAAGACAAACCCCCGCCTCTACTCTGCTCTCGTACAGTGTGGTATTACCTGTGGCCCTCTATATTACAAAACCCCTTCGAATCGCCACTTAACATCTTGAGGAAAACAAAAACAAAGAACTGTGATTAATCTTAATAATTCTAAGAAGGGAAACAAGAAGCCCATCAAATCAAGTGTGATATATCGCTATTGGCCATTCTCCCGTAAGAAAGGAAATTAGAGTTCGTAAATATAAAAGCAATTACTGTTCCTCACAAAACTTTTCAAAATATCTGCTCTCGAATTCATCAGCAAATGAATCCGAAATTAGTTATGAAGTGATTTTAAGTAGGTGCGCGTAAATTATCGACCTGTTGTTCCAGCAATATTCATCTGAATTGTAGTCATGTAAATGATTCATGAGAAGTATGAGTCGCGGTGGCGAAAAGGAATCCTGAAATGCACAGAAAAATATATCTATTGTAAAAAAATGAAAAAAATGTCAAAAAGAAGTGAAAACAAAAACCATGAAAATATTTGTTGGCAGATAATAAAATAGATAGCTTGTAGTTCACCGGTGTAGTAGATAAATTTTCGTCTTGTGTTATATAACCAATTTTTTGTGTTAATTGAACGTAGACAGATGGTGATAAAAATCTATATTTATTTGATCACTGAAAAAAATAGTCATTGTCCCGTTCTGTAGAAAAGTTCAGATAGTCTTGCGTTTCCGTTTTAAATTTCATACAAAATTTCCATGACCAATTGGTTAGGTGACACGTCTAAATATCCGATGTACGATTACAAATTTCAATAATTCATGTAAAGTCGATTTCGTGTGTGGTCAAAAATGTGTTGTGTAACCGCCTTAAGGTCTGCGTAGAAATGAGGTATTCAATTTCAGAAAAATATAGTCCAATTGTCATGATAGTATCTATTGTAGGTGTGAACACCACTGTCCGTGATGTTAAGAAATGTCCGTTGTAAGACGAGTTTGACGCAAAGGCAAGTGATGTGCAAATTGGACCTATGCGATATAGGAGTGTAAAACGAGCGAACGCGTGAGTAGAGGAAAGATTGAACAGCCCGTCACCAAACACACTCAAACCTATGACAAAACAAATCATGCGAAGGCTCGGGGAATAAAGGGAGACGAAGGCAAGCCGTTTCTAAGCGACATTCACTGACTCCGGTCGGAAGCGGAAAATATAAGGATGAACCGTCTCAGTTTTTTCATAATAAAAAACGAGCAAGCAATCCTTTTGTAGAGAAGCAAGGACTGACATACGAACAGGCAAGGCCATCCAAATATGATTGAGTTCGCACGGGACGCCTCATACGCATTTTAAACATCGGAATTTATGATGTTAGCTTTGTCGTGGTAACTGTACGGACAAATGCTTTGAAAAATAGGCGAACAGCAGCCCACTTCAACTTCTGGGAGACATAGCGTGGGATTATGCGAGTGTAAAACAGAGCATCATGAATTTCAAAACCGTTAACCCCAATTTACAAACCAAGCAGAATAAAATACCCGCAAATCATGCGTTCAAAACGCGCTAACCAAAAGATAAATAAACAAAAAATAACACATCATGGCCACAATTTGAATGCTTTTTTTTTTATCAAACGTGAAATGCAGTGTGTCCGATGTAAATATGAGAGTGATGCGTATCCAAGTTCAGTTTATTGATTACATTATTAGAAGAGGTGAAAACATGTAACTATTAAAATGTGTGAGGTACAACCTGTCACCTGCATGTGACATTTACCATGTCCCTAATAAAATGTACGGCAATTAATCTATAAGTCATGTCTCCCAAATTGCGTAATTAGCTGAAAAGCTTTGTCCCCTTTTTGTATATGTTAGTTCAACGGTACCTTGAACCAACATAAGCTGAAATAAGCGAAATGATACAATGAAACTAGTAGACAGTCTCTATCCCATCCTTCCGCGGCCCCCTGTCAAACAGGAAAAAACGTTGTAGAGATGGGTACGGAGAAGTGTCCAAGCAACATGGTTGCACACCCAAAGCAAAATATCTAAGTTTAATAAAAATTTGCATTCACCTTTCCCAATAACATCAAATTTGCAACCGTTTCACAACACTTGGATCGAGTTTTTTCTACAATTGATCGAACCGTGCATAACAGGCCATAAATCCTTAGGTTGCGAGTAATCGCACGCTCAGAGATTTTTTTTCTCTCTATATTAAAATGACATATCAATAATACAACCAACCTCTTGCTACACTGTATTACATACAATCATGCCTAAAAACTCCATGCAGCCTGCCTTCTCACATAGAACGACCCATGGGTCGAGGGAGTACTAAGTCAAACCTTGCCAGTACAGAGTTATAAAAGTGGGGACACTTTCTTCCAAAAAAAGAAGGGTGGGATGTTATGATCAGCCTTCGCTAGCACATATATTTAGAAACATTGCTGACCGAACATTACAACAAAGAGCTGCGTTGTGTATGCTCGAGAAACTGTAGGTCCTAATACTGTTAACCCTAGCTTAAGTTACACGAAGAAATCCCTTGCCATGCATATTTTTTGGTTCTCCTCCAAAAGCAGGTGGTCCCCCCATATGGATTACATGACGTAAGAGACGTTGACGAGTTGAGGGCTATTTGGGCATCCCGTAAAACACGACGAGTCAGCATTGTATGGACTAGATCCATCAACAAAGAGGGGCTGTGTTTCACACTGTTGAGCTCATGGTTATCGTATTTTGTAAACAGAAAGATGGGAGGAGCCTGTATATTAGTTTATTTGTATTAGTTTATTTTGTATACCAATAAGGCCAAGGCTTTAAGACACCACGCCTCTTTGAGGAGGGGCCCAAAAGGTGAGTGGTTCCCTTATTGGAGGATCACGTCATACACATAAACAAGGCCCTCCCATATTATTTCAGGGTGCAGGTCTAAAGTGTAGATCACATCTCATTCTATTAGCTGAGGCTTCGGTTGAAGGTGAGACTGATTAGAACAGCGATCAACACTCAGCATCTCATATTTAGATGCGTCGGATTTACCCCTTCAGCGATTATTTGTTTGGTATGACAATTATTGCTATATATACTAGTATACGTTCATACTTAGATAAGAGTAATAATTATTCAGTTCTTATGTCTCGTGTTTTGTTTCTCTCTGCAGGGTGGGCGCTTTCGCTTCCCGCTTTCTATTCTTCATTTTACGCTTACACTTACTACACTGCTTTTAGCTGTTTATTTACACGTTTGTTCCGTTGTGTCCGTTTATATGACAATCAGTGTTAAGTGCTCTATTGCGATTCGAAATGTTGACATGTTACTTTGCTTTAATTCAAAATAATATTATAAAACTACTCGTTTAATAATTTGTACCTTGCATTATTACGCGATTATAAGAAACCTAAATTGAAGCACATAACACCTTCTCATATCGTAGAGCTGCTTGTATTCAAGTACAGAGAGCAAAAATTTCAGCTCCCTAATATTGTATTAATGAAATAAACAATGAGGTCAATTGTCCCCATTGTTATATAATGTTTACATTGATTCGATTTTCCTATTAGGCAGGGAAAGCGTAAGATTTCCTATTATGGAATTGGCATGTTGCCAATTGCTTTGTTAATAATCTTAGTTATGCCGATTATATGAGGCCGCCGTGGTCGAGTGGTTAGCGTATCCGACTGAAGTGTCATCCTCTGGTGCTGCATGTCGCGAGTTCGAGCCTCGGCAGGGACATGGTGGTCTTGTGGCGGTGAGATTTGGCGCCTCCTCCCTCTGTGTCTGCCTAACTTAGCCACCCTCTTACCTAGTTTAAAACGGACGTATGTCTATGTCTATACATACATTCTAATGATATGGTGTTAATAGATCCAAATCTATCTGCTCTGCAGTAACTTATGGTTTCTGCAATACAATATGAGAAAGCCGACTGAGCTATAATGACACCTTTCGTCGACTGATGAAGGTCCCACATTCGACGTCCGCGTGCAGAGTATTTGCAGAGAACGCATCGGATCACACTAAAGCACTTTTCCCTAAAGCGGAACACAGACTCATGACTAGAGTAATGTCTTTTAACAATAAAATCCTCATTGCAATCTGCACCAGCGATGCGCTCGCTGGGTCGTCAATGTTAGGACGTTGAAGAGAAATACTGTACACACTAGAAGGAAGATAATATGTGTCCGTTAGGAATAAAATTGTTATTTCTAATGTGCTTCTTGATTTGACGTTTTTGCCCTAGTAACCTCGCGGATCATTCATATTTCTAGTACAATAAGTTTTTTATCAAATGTACTTCTATGCTCTTGATGGTTTTTATTAAAATGTATTATTATTTATATTATTATACGCCGAGTTTGCGCTGCCACATGCCTATACGTTATGTGCACATAGATCATGATAGACCAAACGTATACAGCTGTCATTGAGCGTTGGTTCCTAACTGATTGGAAATGGAAGAATGCAGTAAATGAAGTCTAATGGCATTTCCATGTTGCGAAGCGCGGGGACTAGTGATCCCATCTCCTCCAGTTATTTCTAGAAGACGGCGAAGGAAAGGATAGGCTAACACCTCTTCAAAATCTATAATAACAGTCATTGAATTCAAAATGTTAACATTATTTGGATGGCATTAATAGCAAAGTGATTAGCGAGATGTTTCTCAGTAGTAAATTTGAAATGCTAGCTCTAATGAAGATAGATTAGCTGGAAGAAAAGTGTATGACTTTGGCGTGACAAGTGGACCAAATACGAGTGGCGTTGTTATGTAGGGAGATGTTGGTCAAGTGCGTGATCAGGTGAACGTGTATTCAATACTGACGCAGGCAAAGGTGAAATTAATCAAAATAGGTATGAAGAGATGGGTGTTTGTGAGTGCTTCTGATACTGGTGAGTGCTTTTGAACCAGGCCGAGAGAAGATTGAGGATGGGTCTATTGTTACTATATTCCAGAACACTTACTTACAGAAACGTTTATGTTATTCCTCAAAAGTCGGAGCACAGACCAGAGTTAGGTAGCGATATACATTCCGTGAGGAAGAGCCGTCGTAGATGGCGTCGTCGTAGACGCAGCTAATGCGCTGGCTGTGCCGTATCATATTTTCACTCTTTTGTTTCTCACTGAAGTAATCAAATACTGGTTTTCCTTCTCCGTGTTCTTCTTCAAGCCTCTGACTCGGAATTCAACACTGGTCCCAACGGTTATCCATTTCCCACCTGTGGACGCCCCACATGCGCCGCATTGGAGCGATCCTGTGTAGATGAAGGACATGGACACTACTTAAAACACTCTGGTGTTTACAGTCATAGAAACATACCAATTGGGTGACAATGCCACCATCGTGCAAAAACACCCGGCACCTCTCCTTTCCTGAGTGGCTTCCCTTCTGTGCATCTTGAAGCCCTTCCGGTTCCAACAGCGGCTCTTCGACTCGGGCGCAACCCTCGTCACCGCAGACTCACTGTTTACACCCACCTCACCTCCTCTCATACCCCCACACCCACCAGCCCCACCGTCGCACCGCCCACGAGGCAGCCTACACGAGTCAGGCGAGCCAACTCCATCAAGATGGCGTTGTGTACGTCTTCTCAGTGGTGTTGACGTGGACGCAGCCTGCTTGCTGCCCAGGTCTGAGGCCCACCGTCATTTTTAAAACACCAGAGTCACATGATATAGCGATTGTTTTTCAAGGACAAGTGAACCATCTCCATACTTTCTTTCCGACAAAACATCGAGATATTTTGCCATAACTCTATTCCGCATAAAATGAGGGCATCCCTGAACGGGTCCGGTTGGTGAGTGCATTGTGGCTGAGGGACATGAACACGCAGCAAGAATCAATGTTTTGATGTCCACAATAAAAATTATTCCACACGAGTAGCTATTTGTTACTTGCCTCATAATTCACAAAGTTAATTCAATTATCAGCCATAACACTACACTTCGCCCCTAAGCCGGTCATCCCTTTCTCTCCTCGCTCTCCACGGGTGTCGGTGGGTATCAAGAATTTCGGGTGGTGAGCTACCGAGAGGCGAGTCCGTGGCTGAGGGTGAGGGTGTCTGCTCGGGCACGTCAGTAGCTGAGAGTGTCTATTGCTGACGCTGCACCTACGAGGTTAAATATAATCACGTTGAACATGAATACGTCGAGTGTGACCTGTCATTTTTATGCTTCGGTCCCTTTTGTTGTTAAACGGAACAATAAGTTGGAAGCGGCTGTGAAATTCTATGTTGGCAGCACAGAATGCGTCTGAGTGGAGAGTGAGCTGAATGCCTGGTTCACAGTGGAAGTGAGACCTTATGTCTTTTTGACAGTTCAATCGCTATATGAATGGAGTGGTCGGAGTGGTGAACGCGAGTGTATTGGGTTGAGATTTAGAGCTGCTAGGAACAACTGGGTGGTATTGGAAGTTAGTCAGTTTATGTTTGCAGATGATACATATGTGGCAGATTCTGAGAAGTTGTGTAGCCTATTGTCAGAGTTTGGTAGAGTGTGAGAGGAGGAAGCTGCGAGTGTTTATATGTGCAAGTCATCGGAATAAATCCACAATTTCTAGTACCTGGGCTCTCATGTGGACAGGACTGAAATTGTGGTGTAGCGGGACCTTGCGTGAAGGATACAGATTGCAAGATACGGATACCTTGCATGCTGGATACCTTGAAAGATACAGACACGGGGTAACCAGCGAGCCGCCGTCCGCTCTGAAAAACCGGTGAGGCAGTAGACATTGTTTGGTAAAACAGCGGCCTGTTGAGTCAAGACGACTGGCGCCTTGTGCGGAAAACCGCAGGGGTCAGTGCTCAGGCATCAGAAAACAGGGCGAGGACGTCGCAACAAGTCTGGAGGCCTTAGGGACATAATCATAAATAGGAGGGGTTCCGGCTGTGCCTCGGGGGACATTGCAGGCACGGTTGAGAGGCTGGCAATGAGCTGTTTTGTTCCGTACGGATAGGCAAGCGATCCCTTAGCAACTGGTCTTCGAGAGTGAGCTGCGGGATTATTAAGGTATTAATTAAGAGGGGTTACGGCGGTTCGCCGTGTAAACGGTAGGATGTTGGCCCTAAGCCTATTTGTTACTTATATGTGTTATTAGCCTCGTGCAACTGCGACGTTGGTTAAGGCGTTGGCCGCCGAGCTGTTCCCAGGCGAGTGGCGGGTGATGACGTCACGTTTTGGACTATATAAGTCAGGGTGACCAAGTAGCCCGAGGTTACATCTCATAATACACGTAATGCGAGAGACGCGTCTACAGCCCACGTCCTGCGGCCGAGATCGTTGCTAAAAGCCCTTCATCGCCAAGTTTGCGTTTGCCTCCAAGTGTCACAGTATTAGTAGTTACCATAGACCCACAAGTTCTACGAACATTACTTCCAGTGCCTTCAAGTGTCGTCATCAAAGAGTAGTTACTATAGACCCCTAAGTTCTATGAACATTACTTCTAGTGCCTCCAAGTGTCATCGTCAAAGAGTAGTTACTACAGACACACAAGTTTCAGAGACGATTTTAAGGTGGCTGAGGTGCCATAGTCTCCAGTTAGCAGTTACATAGACCGCCGAGTCGGACGACGACTAGATCCAGCATAAGCTGGACGTGCCCTGCCGGACGCAGAGAATCTCCTTCATCATCTACAAGGGCCTAGAAACAGGTCACTGACCCGGGTGAGCGCTACTGGGTCAAAAATCATCATCTACGAGGGGTAACTTGTTACTGTGCCCTGTCAGTGGTTCAGAGAGTTAACGCCAGTTGTAA
>SDVV010021186.1:0-13178 GCA_016164225.1 Gammarus roeselii
TTGGTACGTTTATGCTGGATATATGGTAGGCCAATAAGTAAGGTTCTCTTGACACGTTTATGCTGGATATACGGTATGTCATTAGGTAATGTAATCTTAGTTTGTTTATGCTGGGGGTATGGTAAGCTATTAGGTAAGATATTCTTGGTATTTTTATGCTGGATATACGGTGCGCTATTTTGTATGGTAATTTCGACACTTTTCTGCTGGAGATATGGTAAGCCACTAGATAAGGTAATCTTGGAACGTTTATGCTGGAGATATGGTAAGCTATTAGGTAAAATGTTTTTCAGACGTTTATGCTGTATATGCGGTAAGTCATTCGGTGAGGTAACCTTGGTACGTTTATGCTGTAGATATGGTAAGCTATTAGGTAAGTGAAGTATTCATGGTATGTTTATGCTGAAGATATGGTAGTCATTCGGTAAGGTATTCGTGATACGTTTGTGCTGGATGTACGGTAAGTCATTAGCTAAGATAATCTTAGTACGTTTTTGCTGTAGACATGATAAGCTATTAGGTAAGTGAAGTATTCCTGGTATGTTTATGCTGGGGTTATGGTAAGTCATTAGGTAAGGTATTCTGGTTTCGTGTATGCTGGAGATATGGTAAGCCAATAGGTAAGATATTCTTGGTACGTTTATGCTGGAGATATGGTAAGCCATTATGTAAGGAATTCTTAGTTCATGTATGGTGGAGACATGGTAAGCCATTAGATAAGATATCCCTGGTACGTTTATGCTGGCGATATGGTAAGCTATTAGATAAGGTATTCTTTGTACGTTTATGCTGGAGAAATGGTACGCTATTAGGTAAGTGAAGTATTCTTGGTACGTTTATGCTGGACATATGGTAAGTCATTAAATAGGGTATTCTTAGTACGTTTATGCTAGAGATATGGTAAGCCATATGGTTACGTATTCCTGGTTCGTGTATGCTAATGATACGGTAAGCTATTAGGCAAGGTATTCTTGTTACGTTTATGCTGGAGATATAGTAAGCTATTAGGTAAGGTATTCTTGGTACGTTTATGCTGGAGGTATGGTAGGCCAATAGGTAAATAATCTTGACACGATTATGCTGGAAATATAGTAAGCCATTAGGTGAGGTATTATTGGTTCGTGTATGCTGGATATATGGTAAGCCATTAGGCAAGGTATTCATGGTACGTTTATGCTGGATATACGGTAAGCCATTAGGTAAGGTAATCTTGGCACATTTCTGCTGGAGATATGGTAAGCCATTAGATAAGGTTATCTTGGTACGTTTCTGCTGGAGATATGGTAAGACATTAGGTAAAGTATTCATGGGACGTTTGTGCTGGATATATGGTAGGTCATTAGGTAAGGTAATCTTGGTACGTTTATACTTCAGATATGGTTAGCTATTAGGTAAGTAAAGTATTCATGGTACGTTTATGCTGGAGATATGGTAAGCTATTAGGTAAGGTATTCTTGTTTCGTGTATGCTGGATATACGGTGCGCTATTAGGTAATGTATACACGGTACGTTTATGCTGGTGATAAGGTGAGCCATTATATGAGGTATTCATGGTTCGTGTATGCTGGAGATATGGTAAGCCATTAGGTAAGGTATTCTTGGTTCGTTTATGCTGGAAATATGGTAAGCCATGAGGTCAGGTATTCTTGGTTTGTTTATGCTGAAGATATTGTGAGCTATTACAGAAGGTATTCTTGGTACGTTTGTGCTGGAGATGTGGTAAGCTATTAGGTGAGGTATTCTTGTTACGTTTACGCTGGAGATATGGTAAGCTTTTAGTTAAGTAAAGTATTCTTGATACGTTTATAGTGGAAATATGGTAAGCTATAAGCTAACGTATTCTGGCTGCGTGTATGCTGGAGATATGGTAAGTCATTAGGTGAGGCATTCTTGGCACGTTTTTGCTGTAGATATGGTAAGCTATTAGTTGAAGTATTCGTGGTACGTTTATGCTGGAGGTATGGTAAGCTATTGGGTAAGGTATTCTTGGTACATTATGCTGGAGATATGTTGAGCAAATAGGTAAGGTATTCTTGGTATGTTTATGCTGGATATACGGAAAGCCATTAGGTAAGGTAATCTTGGCACGTTTGTGCTGGATTTATTGTAAGCTATTAGGTAAGGTATTCATGGTATGTGCATGATGGAGATATGGTATATCATTAGGAAAGGTATTCTTGGTACGTTTATGCTGGAGATATGATAATTCATTAGGTAAGGTATTCTTGGTACGTTTATGCTGGAGATAGGGTAGGTCATTAGGTAAGGTATTCTTGGAAACGTTCATGCGGGAGATATGGTAAGCGATTAGGTAAGATATTCTTGTTCCCATTATGCTCTAGTTACGGTACGCTATTAGGTAAGGTATTCTTGGTTCGTTTATGCTGGAGATATGGTAACATATTAGGTAACTAAAGTCTCCTTGGTCCGTATATACAGGAGATGTGGTAAGCCATTAGGTAAGTTATTCTTGTTTCGTGTATGCTGGAGATATGGTAAGTCACTAAGTAAGGTAATCTTGGTTTGTTTATGCTGGGGGAATGGTAAGCTATTAGGTAAGGTATTCTTGGTATGTTTATGCTGGATATACGGTAAGCCGTTAGGTAAGGTAATCTTGGCACATTTCTGCTGGAGAAATGTTAAGTTATTAGATAAGGTAATCTTGGAACGTTCATGCTGTAGATATGGTAAGCTATTATGTAAGTTATTTTTTGTACGCTTATGCTGGATATACGGTAAGTTATTAGCTAAGGTAATCTTGGTACGTTTATGCTGTAGATTTGGTAAGCTATTAGGTAAGTGAAGAATTCATGGTATGTTTATGCTGGAGATATGGTAAGTCATTAGGTAAGGTAATCTTGGTACGTTTGTGCTGGATATACGTTAAGTCATTAGGTAAAGTATTCATGGTACGTTTATGCTGGAGATAAGGAATGTCAATATATAAGGGATTCTTGGTTCGTGTATGCTGGAGATATGGTAAGCTATTAGGTAAGGTATTCTTGGTACGTTTATGCTGGAGATATGGTAAGCCATGAGGTAAGGTATTCTTGGTTTGTTTATGCTGAAGATATGGCATGCTATTAGGTAAGGTATTCTTGGTACGTTCATGCTGGAGATATGGTATGCTATTAGTTAAGTAAAGTATTCTTGATACCTTTATACTGGAAATATGGTAACCATTAGGTAAGGTATTCTTGGTACGTTTATGCTGGATATACGCAAAACCATTAGGTAAGGTGATCTTGGCACATTTCTGCTGGAGATATGTTAAGCCATTAGATAAGGTAATCTTGGAATGTTTTTGCTGGAGACATGGTAAGCAATTAGGTAAGATATTCTTGGTATGCTTATGCTTTAGATATGGTAAGCGATTAGGTAAGGTATTCATGGTGCGTTTATGCTGGAGATATGGTAACCCATTAGGTAAGTAAAGTATTCCTGGTCCGTTTATGCTGGAGATGTGGTAAGCTATTAGGTAAGGTATTCATGTTTCGTGTATGCTGGATTTATGGTAAGTTACTAGGTAAGGTATTCCTGGTACGTTTATGCTGGAGACATGGTAAGCTATTAGGTGGGGTATTCATGATTCGTTTATGCTGGATATACGGTAAGTCATTAGGAAAGGTAATCTTGGCGCATTTCTGCTAGAGATATGGTAAGCCATTAGATAAGGTAATCTTGGAACGTTTAAGCAGGAGATATGGTGCGCCAGTAGGTAAGGTATTCTTGGTACGTTTATGCTGGAGATATGGTAAGCTATTAGGTAAGGTATTTTTGGCACGTTTGTGCTTTAGATAAGGTAAGCTATTAGGTAAAGTATTTTTGGTACGTTTATGCTGGAGATTTGGTAAGCCATGAGGTAAGTAAAGTATTCTTGGTCCATATATGCTGAAGATGTGGTAAGCTAATTGGTAAGGTATTCATGTTTCGTGTATGCTGGAGATATGGTAAACCACTAGGTAAGGTATTCTTGGTACGTTTATGCTGGATATACGGTAAGCCATTAGGTAAAGTAATCTTGGTACGTTTATGCTGGAGACATGGTAAGCCATTAGGTAAGGTATTCTTGGTACGTTCGTACCTTAAATATGGTAAGCTATTAAGTAAGGTATTCATGATACGTTTATGCTGGATATACGGTAAGTCATTAGGTGACGTAATCTTGGCACGTTTTGCTGGAGATATGGTAAGCTATTAAGTATGGTATTCTTAGTACGTTTATGCTGGAGATATGGTAAGCTATTAAGAAAGGTATTCGTGGTACGTTTACGCTGGAGATAATGTGAGTCATCAGGTATGGTATTCTTGGTATGTTTATGCTAGAGATATGGTAAGCTATTAGGCTAGGTATTCGTGGTTCGTGTATGCTGGAGATACGGTGCGCCATTTGGGAAGGTATTCTTGGTACTTTTATGCTGGAGATATATTAAGCTATTAGGTAAGGTATTTTTGGTACGTTTATGCTGGAGATATGGTGAGCCTCTAGGTGAGGTATCCTTGATACGTTTATGCTGGATCTACGGTAAGTCATAAGGTAAGGTAATTTTGGTACGTTTGTGCGGGAGATGTGGTAAGATATTAGGTAAGGTATTTTTGGTACGGTTATGTTGGATATACGGTAAGCTACTAGGTAAGGTTTTCATGGGACACTTTTGCTCTAGATATGGTAAGCCATTAGATAATGCAATCTTGGAACGTTTATGCTGGAGATATGGTAAGCCATTAGGTAAGGTATTCTTGATACGTTTGTGCTGGATACACGGTAACTCATTAGGTAAGGTAATCTTGGTACGTTTATGCTTTAGAAATGGTAAGCAATAAGGTAAGTATAGTATTCCAGGTACGTTTATACTGGAGATATGGTAAGTCATTAGGTAAGGTATTCTGGGTACGTTTATGCTTTAGATATTTTAAGTCATTAGGTAAGGTATTCATGGTACGTTTATGCTGTAGATATGGTAACCCATTAGGTAAGTAAAGTATTCATGGTCCGTTTTTGCTGGAGATGTGGTAAGCTATTAGGTAAAGTAAAATTGTTTCTTGTATGCTGGAGATATGGTAAGACACTAGGTAAGGTATTCTTGGTACGTTTATGCTGAAGATATGGTAAGCTAATATGTAGAGCATTAATGGTACGCTTATGCTGGATATACGGTATGCTATTAGGTAATGTAATCTGGGCACGTTTTTGCAGGAGATATGGTCAGCTATTAAGTAATGCATTCATGGTACGTTTATGCTGGAGATATGGTAAGCTATTAGGTAAGTATTATTGGTACGTTTCTGCTAGAGATATGGTAAGCCATTAGGTTAGGTATTCTCGGTTCGTGTATGCTGGAGAAACGGTGCTCCGTTAGGGAAGGTATTCTTGGTACGTTCATGCTGGAGATATGGAAAGCCAATAGGTAAGGAATTCTGGTTTCGTGTTTTCTGGAAATATGGTTAGCCATTTGGTAAGGTATTTTTCGTACGTTTATGCTGGAGATATGGTACGCTATTAGGTAAGTAAAATATTCTTGGTACGTTTATGCTGGAGATATGGTAAGTCATTAGGTAAGGTATTCTGGTGTCGTGTATGCTGGAAATATGGAAGCTATTAGGTAAGGTATTCTTGGTACGTTTATGCTGGAGATATGGCAAGCTATTTGGTAAGGTATTCTTGGTACGTATATGCTGGATATACGGTAAGCTATTAGGTAAGGTAATCTTGACACGGTTTTGCTTGAGATATGGTAGGTCATTAGGTAAAGTAATTTTGACACGTTTATAATGGAGATATAGTAAGTCATTAGGTATGGTATTATTGGTTCGTGTATGCTGGAGATATGGTAAGCCATTAGGTAAAGAATTCTTATTACGTTTGTTCTGGAGATATGGTAAGTCATTAGAAAAGGTATTCTTGGTACGTTTATGCTTGTGATATGGTGCTTTATAAGAAAAGGTATTCATGTTTTGTGTATGCTGGAGAGATGGTAAGCTATCAGGTTAGGTATTCTTGATTCGTGTATGTTGAAGATACTGTAAGATATTAGGCAAGGCATCCTTGGTACGTTTATGCTGGACATATGGTAAGCCGAAAGGTAAGGTATTCATAAACGTTTATGCTGGAGATATGGTAAGCTATTAGGTAAGGTATTCATGTTGCGCGTATGCTGGAGATATAGTGAGATATTAGGTTAGGCATTCGTGGTTCGTGTATGCTTGAGATATGTTGGGCCATTATGTAAGGGATGCTTGGTTCCTGTATGCTGGAGATATGGTAAGGCATTGGGTAAGGTATTCTTGGTACGTTTATGCTGGAGACATGGTAAGCTATTTGGTATGCCATTAAGTAAGGTATTCTTGACACGTTTATGCTTTAGATATGGTAAGTCTTTGGGTAAGGTATTATTGGTACGTTTATGCTGGAGATATGGTAACCCATTAGGAAAGTGAAGTATTCCTGGTCCGTTTATGTTGGAGATGTGGTAAGCTATTAGGTAAGGTATTCATGTTTCATGTATGCTGGAGATATGGTGAGTCACTAGGTAACGTATTCTTGGTACGTTTTGCTGGAGAAATGGTATGTTATTAGGTAGGGTATTCATGATACGTTCATGCTGAATATACGGTAAGTCATTAGGTAAGGTAATCTTGGTACGTTTACGCTTTTGATATGGTAAGCGATTCGGTAAGTAAAGTTATTTAGGTACGTATATGATGGAGATATGGTAAGCTATTAGGTAAGGTATTCCTGTTTCGTGTACGCTGGAGATATGGTAAGCTACTAGGTATGGTTTTCTTGGTACGTTTATGCTAGAGATATAGTAAGCTATTAGGTGAGGTATTCTTGTAACGTTTATGCTGGATATACGGTAAGTCATTAGGTGACGTAATCTTGGCACGTTTTTGCTGGAGATATTGTGAGCTATTAAATAATGCATTCATGGTACGTTTATGCTGGAGATATGGTAAGTTTTTTGGTAAAGTATTCTTGGTACGTTTATGCTAGAGATATGGTGCGCCATTAGGTTAGGTATTCTCGGTTCGTGAATGCTGGAGAAACGGTGCTCCGTTAGGGAAGGTATTCTTGGTACGTTTATGCTGGAGATATAGTGAGCTATTAGGTAAGGTATTTTTGGAACGTTTATGCTGCAGATATCGTAAGCTAATAGGTAAGGTAATCATGACACGTTTATGCTGAGAATATAGTAAGCTATTAGGTAAGGTATTATTGGTTCGTGTATGCTGGAGACATGGTAAGTTATTAGGTAAGGTATTATTGGTATGTTTATGCTTTAGAAATGGGAAGCGATTAGGTAGGTATAGTATTCCTGGTACGTTTTTACTGGAGATATGGTAAGTCATTAGGTAACGTATTCTGGGTACGTTTATGCTTTAGATATGGTAAGTCTTTAGGTAAGGTATTCATGGTACGTTTATGCTGTAGATATGGTAACCCATTAGGTAAGTAAAGTATTCATGGTCCGTTTATGCTGGAGATGTGGTAAGCTATTAGGTAAAGCATTCTTGTTTCTAGTGTGCTGGAGATATGGTAAGCCACTACGTAAGGTATTCTTGGTAAATTTATGCTGGAGATATGGTAAGCCATTAAGTAATGCATTCATGGTACTTTTATGCTGGAGATATGGTAAGCTATTAGGTAAAGTATTCTTGTTACGTTTATGCTAGAGATATAGTAAGCTATTAGGTGAGGTATTCTTGTTACGTTTATGCTGGAGATATGGTAAGCTGTTAGGTAAGGTATTCTTGGTACGTTTATACGGGAAGTATGGTAAGCTATTAGGTAAGGTATTCATGATACGTTTATGCTGGATATACGGTAAGTCATTAGGTGACGTAATCTTGGCACGTTTTTGCTGGAGATATGGTAAACTAATAAATAATGCATTCATGATACGTTTATGCTGGAGGTATGGTAAGCTATTAGATAAAGTATTCTTGGTTCGTTTATGCTAGAGATATGGTAAGCTATTAGGTTAGGTATTCTCGGTTCGTGTATGCTGGAGATATGGTAAGCTATTAGGTAGGGTATTCATGTTACGTTTATGCTGATAATTCGGTAATCCATTAGTTAAGGTGATCTTGGCACATTTTTGCTGGAGATAAGGTAAGCCATTGATAGTTTAATCTTGGTACGTTCATGTTAGAGATATTGTAAGCTATTAGGTTATGTATTTTTGCTACGTTTATGTTGGATATACGGGAAGTCATTAGGTAAGGTAATCTAGGTACGTTTATGCTATAGATATGGTAAGCAATTAGGTGAGTAAAGTTATCTTTGTGCGTTTATGCTGGAGATATGGTAAGCTATTAGATAAGGTAATCTTGGTACGGTAATGCTGGATATACGGTAAGTCAATAGGTAAGGTAATTTTGGTACCTTTATGCTGGAGATATGGTAAGCTATTAGGTAAGGTATTCATGGAACGTTTATGCCGGAGATATGGTTAGCTATTAGGTAAAGTATTCTTGGTACGCTTATGCTGGATATATGGTAAGTCATTGGGTAAGGAAATCTTGCTACGTTTATGCTGAAGATATGGTAAGCTATTAGGTTAAGTATTCTTGGTACATTTATGCTGGATATATGTTAGATCATTAGGTAAGGTATTCTTGGTACATTTATGCTGGTGATATGGTAGCCATTATGTAAAGTATACTTGGTTCGTGTATGCTTTTGATATGATAAGGTATTATGTAAGGTATTATTGGTACGTTTATGCTGGAGATATATTAAGCAATTAGGTGAGGTATTCTTGGTACGTTTATGCTGGATATACGGTAAGCTATAAGGTAAGGTAATCTTGACACGTTTATGCTGGAGATATAGTAATCTATTTGGTAAGGTATTATTCGTTCGTGTATGCTGGAGATATGGTAAGCTATTTGGTAAGGCAATATTGGTTCGTGTATGCTGGTGACATGATGAGCAATTTTGTAAGGTATCCCTGGTACGATTATGCTAGATATACGATAAGCTATTTGGTAAGGTAATCTTGACACATTTTTGCTGGAGATATGGTAAGCAATTGATAAGATAATCTTGGTAAATTTATGCTGGAGATATTGTAATCCATTAGGTAATAAATTTTTGGTACGTTTATGCTGGATATACGGTAAGTCTTTAGGTACGGTAATCTAGGTACGTTTATGCTATAAATATGGTAAGCTATTAGGTAAGTAAAATTATCTTAGTACGTTTATGCTGGAGATATGGTAAGCCACTAGGTAAGGTATTATTGTTTCGTGTATGCTGGAGATCTGGCAAGCTATTGGGTATGGTATTCTTGGAACGTTTATGCCGGAGATAAGGTAAGCCATTATTTAAGGTAATCCTGGTTCGTGCATGCTGGATATATGGTAAGCTATTAGGTAAAGTATTATTGGTACGTTAATGCTGGCGATATGGTAAGATATTAGGTAAGGTTTTCATGGTACGTTTATGCAGGAGATTTGGTAAGTCATAAGGTAAGGTAATCTAGGAACGTGTATGCTATGGATATGGTAAGCTATTAGGTATGTAAAAATATCTTGGTACGTTTATGCTGGCGAAATGGTAATCATTAGGTAAGGTATTCTTGGTACGTTTATGCTGGAGATATGGTAAGCTATTAGGTAAAGTATTATTGGTACGTTTATACTGGAGATACCGTATGGTAAGCTATTGGGTAAGGTATTCTTGGTGCATTTATGCAAGAGATGTGGTAAGCAATTAGGTAAAGTATTCTTGGTACGTTCTTGATGGAGATATGGTATGCCATTAGGTAAGTAAAGTATTCCTAATACGTTTATACTGGAGATATGGTAAGCTATTAGGTAAGGTGATCAAGGTGCGTTGATGCTATAGATATGGAAAGCCAGTAGGTAAGTAGATATCTCTTGGTACGTTTATGCTGGAGACATGGTAAGTCATTAGGCAAGGTATTCCTGGTACGTTTATGCTGGATATACAATAGGCTATTAGGTAAGGTAATCTTGGCACGTTTCTGCTGGAGATATGGTTAGCTAGTAGATAAAGTAATCTTGGTACGTTTATGCTGGATAAATGGTAAGCCATCAGTTAGAGTCTTCTTGGTACGTTTATGCTAGAGATATGCTAAGCCATTAGGTTAGGTATTCTTGGTTCGGGTATGCTGGAGATACGTTAAGCCATTAGTCAATGTATTCTTCGTACTCTTATGCTTGAGATAAAGTAAGCTATTAGGTGAGGAATTCTTGGTACGTTTACGGTGGAGATATGGTAAGCCATTAGGTAAGCTTATCGTGACAGAGTCATGCTGGAGATATAGTAAGCTATTAGGTAAGGTGTTAATGGTTCGTTCATGCTGGAGATAAGGTAAGCTATTAGGTAAGGTATTCTTGGTACGTTTATGCTGGATATATGGTAAGACATTGGGTAAGGTAATCTTGTAACGTTTATGCTGAAGATATGGTTAGCGATTAGGAAAAGTATTCTTGGTACATATATGCTGGATATATGGTAGGTCTTTAGGAAAGGTATTCTTGGTACATTTATGCTGGAGATATGGTAAGCTATTATGTAAGGTATACTTGTTTCGTGTATGCTGGAGATCTGGTAAGCTATTAGGTAAGGTATTATTGGTACGTTTATGCTGGAGATATGGTAAGTCGTTAGATAAAGTATTTTGGTACGTTAATGATGTAGATATGGTAAAACCTTAGGTAATGTATTTTTGGTACGTTTATGCTGGAGATATGGTAAGCTATAAGGTAAGTAAGGTATTTTTGGTCCGGTCATGCTGGAAATATGGTAAGATATTAGGTAAGGTATTCTTGTTTCATGCATGCTGGAAATATGGTGAGCCATTGTGTAAGGTATTCTTGTTTCATGTATGCTGGAAACATGGTAAGTTATTAGGTGAGGTATTCATGTCTCGAGTATGCTGGACATATGGTAAGCTACTATATAAGGTATTCTTGGTACGTTTATGCTGGAGATATGGTAAGCTATTAGGTAGGGTATCCATGATACGTTTATGCTGAAAATTCGGTAATCCATTAGGTAAGGGGATCTTGGCACATTTTTGCTGGAGATATGGTAAGCCATTGATAGTTTAATCATGGTACGTTCATGCTAGATATATTGTGAGCCATTAGGTAAGTAAAGTTATCTTGGTGCGTTTATGCTGGAGATATGGTAAGCTATTAGATAAGGTAATCTTGGTACGTTTACGCTGTATATATGGTAAGCTATTAAGTAAGGTATTCTTGGTTCGTGTATGCTGGAGATACGGTAGGCCATTAGGCAAGGTATCCACTGTACGTGTATGGTTGAGATAAAGTAAGCTATTAGGTGAGGTATTCCTGGAACGTTTATGCTGGAGATATGGTAAGCTATTTGGTAAGGTATTCTTGGTACGTTTATGCTGGATATATGGTAAGTCATTGGGTAAGGTAATCTTGGTACGTTTATGCTGAAGATATGGTAAGCTATTAGGTTAGGTTACGTTTATTCTGGAGACTAGGTAAGCCATTAGGTAAAGTATTTTTGGTACGTTTATGCTGGATATACGGTAAACCATTATGGAAGGTATTTTTGGTACGTTTATGCTGGATATACGGTAAGTCATTATGTGAGGTAATCTTGACACGTTTTTGCTACGGTAAGCCATTAGGCAAGGTATTCTTGGTACGTTTATGCTGGAGATATGGAAAGTCCAAAGGTAAGGTAATCTTGACACGTTTATGCTGGAGATATAGTAAGCCTTTGGGTGGGGTATTATTCGTTCGTGTATGCTGGAGATATGGTAAGCCATTAGGCAAGGTATTCTTGGTACGTTAATGCTGGATGAACAGTAGGTCATTGGGTAAGGTTTTTTTCGTACCTTTATGCTGGGGATATGGTAAGCTATTAGGTAAGGTATTCCTGGAACGTTTTTTGCTGGAGATATGGTAAGCTATTAGGTAAGGTATTTTTGGTACGTTTATGCTGGATAGATGGTAATTCATTGGGTAAGGAAATCTTGCTACGTTTATGCTGAAGATATGGTAAACTATTAGGTGAAGTATTCATGGTACATTTATGCTGGATATATGGTAGATCATTAGGTAAGGTATTCTTGGTACATTTATACTGATGATATGGAAGCCATTATGTAAAGTATACTTGATTCGTGTATGCTTGTGATATGGTAAGCCATTAGGTAAGGTATTATTGGTACGTTAATGCTGGAGATATATCAAGCAATTAGGTGAGGTATTCTTGGTACGTTTATGCTGGATATACGGTAAGCTATAAGATAAGGTATTATTGGTATGTTTGTACTGGAGATACAGTATGGTAAGCTATTGGGTAAGGTATTCTTGGTGCGTTTATGCTGGAGATATGGTAAGCTATTAGGTAAAGTATTCTCGGTACGTTCATGCTGGAGATATGGTAAGCCATTAGGTAAGTAAAGTATTCCTAATACGTTTATACTGGAGATTTGGTAAGCTATTAGGTAAGGTAATTTAGGTACGTTGATGCTATAGATATGGTAAGCCAGTAGGTAAGTAGAAATATCTGGGTACGTTTATGCTGGAGACATGGTAAGTCCTTAGGTAAGGTATTCCTGGTCATTTATGATGGATATACAATAAGCTATTAGGTAAGGTAATCTTGGCACGTTTCTTCTGAAGATATGGTTAGCTAGTAGATAAAGTAATCTTGGTACGTTTATAATGGAGATATGGTCAGCTATTAGGTAGGGTATTCATGTTACGTTTATGCTGATAATTCGGTAATCCATTAGGAAAGGTGATCTTGGCACATTTTTGCTGGAGATAAGGTAAGCGATTGATAGTTTAATCTTGGTACGTTCATGCTAGAGATATTGTAAGCTATTAGGTTATGTATTTTTGCTACGTTTATGTTGGATATACGGGAAGTCATTAGGTAAGGTAATCTAGGTACGTTTATGCTATAGATATGGTAAGCCATTAGGTAAGTAAAGTTATCTTTGTGCGTTTATGCTGGAGATATGGTAAGCTATTAGATAAGGTAATCTTGGTACGGTAATGCTGGATATACGGTAAGTCAATAGGTAAGGTAATTTTGGTACCTTTATGCTGAAGATATGGTAAGCTATTAGGTAAGGTATTCATGGAACGTTTATGCTGGAGATATGGTTAGCTATTAGGTAAAGTATTCTTGGTACGTTTATGCTGGATAT
>SDVV010021187.1:0-13178 GCA_016164225.1 Gammarus roeselii
ATCCTAACTCTTAACACGCATCCTAACTCTCAACACGCATCCTAACTCTTAACACGCATCCTAACTCTCAACACGCATCCTAACTCTCAACACGCATCCTAACTCTCAACACGCATCCTAACTCTCAACACGTATCCTAACTCTTAACACGCATCCTAACTCTCAACACGCATCCTAACTCTCAACACGCATCCTAACTCTCAACACGCATCCTAACTCTTAACACGCATCCTAATTCTCAACACGCATCCTAACTCTTAAGACGTATCCCATATCTGAACGCGTATCCTAACCCTCTCAAGACGTTTTTTAACAAATCCGAACCCGATCAACTCGCGTCTAACTTCAAACAAACGCTCCTGATACACATTCTAATGCATCCCAACCCTCCCAACCCGCATTTCAAGTTCCCCTAGCGTTCCAACACTCTCAGCACTTAAACCAACACTTACTAAATACGTCTTAACGCATTGTTACCTTCTGAAACACAACCTATTTCATACTGTCCCTCTCAACACACATCCTATCGCATTCTAACGCAGTTCCCCTGTTCCAGGTCGATGGTGAAGCAGACTGGAGCCATCCTTATGGGTCAGGACGAAGCCCTCTCTTGCGCCCAGATGGTGGTCGTGGCGGTAGGGCGAGACCACTACGACAACTTGCCCTTCGCTGCACTAAAGGGAAAGATCCTCATTGACGTCGCCAACAACACGGAGATCAGGAGGGGTCCACAGTGAGTGATGTAGGCTATTGTACACCATTTGCGTGTTGGTGTCGACTCGTAAAGGTAGCCTATCAAGGGTCACGTTAATCGTAGGGGTCTAGTGGCCGTTTTATGAAGCTAGGGTACCAATGAGTGCTATGGTCTACGCAGCCCTCAGTGTGTGGTGTAGACCGCCTTGAATGGCTTGGTTTATCGAACTTAATCGTCACGATTGACAAGATTTTACACGCCTCATCATGACAAATATTTTAGGTACAAAAACCTGCAAATAATTTTTTTTAACGGCCAAAATTACCAAACAGATGCCCGAGCTTTGACCATTTATTGTGCATGCGCCATCAAAGCTATCTCTATACCGCTCGAAGTGCTCTCTCAGCTCAGCTGGGCCATTTTGATTCTCGACTCCTCTTTCCAGAGGGTACCTTATTATGGTACTTATTCATGCTTGGCTTGACCTATACACAAGGTTCATGAAGATTTTAAAGGAGCAGTAGTTTTTTTTGTGACGTAGTGTGTCACTTGGCCGTTATTTCGACTTTTTTTGTATATGAGACTGTACTGATTAGAACACAGATCTGTTTTGAGGCAAAAGTAGTAGCAGGTTTTACTTACACTCAACACAAACCGTCATTTAAATGGGCTACTCTGCATTTTATCTAAGATTGTGAACGTGAATTGGTATTCAAATACGTTCAAAATAAAATTAAAAGCATGACTCGATGCTTGTTTGAACCTCCAGAAATATTAATTACTGTTGGACAAGCGAGAGAAGGCCAATTTCTTCACAGATGATCTTCAATAGTGTTACCTCGAGTGGTCAAGCCGCCGGACTGATTTGCAACGTCATCTGAAGATGATGAATGTTTCTGCAGCCTCAACCAGGAACGATATAGTTGGATAATATTGGAACAAAATGCTTTTCATATTCGCTCTGAATAAAAAATTATACGACATAAGAAAGGAGAAGCTTGGATGCGCACCGTCACTTCAAGTCAGCATGCAAGGGCAATAATTGTAACACACTTCGGCTCACTAATATTGTGATACTTTTGAATATGTATAATATCATTGGGCGATGCGAAATATTTATTTGTCATATAAAATGTAACAATTTATCATTGGGGTGTATGGATGATTATTCATTATTCATTTTATAGATCATCAACACTTTATTTTACTATTTTATTATTTCTTATTTCGTGGGCTCCATTTTTTATCTGTGCCCTTTTTTTATGGTGATCAATTTTGGATTAGAAATATAATTATGTATCGTTGGACGACCACAGGGGCCCTAGGTAAACTATGCGGTGTGTTAGTTAGTCTAGTCCAACCTACGGTGGGAGGACAGCTAGGCGTTTATATGGCTAAATGGTGAAATAATGTCTATGTTGGTCTTAGAGGCTAGAAGTCTTGAATGGCACGGCGCGTTGAGAGGACGAGGCGAGTCGAGGCAGTTTGAGGCGAGTGGAGACGAGTCGACTGGCGAGGCGACAAGTCGAGACGAACTGAGGCTGGTTGAGACTAGGTTACCTGGGAATGGGGGGTACTCGTGGGACCCGCGGGACTCGGGGGGCCAGGAGGGTTTCGGGAACCCGGGGGACTTGTAAGGACAGGAGGATTTGGGGGGACCCACTTGGACCCTTCCGGGGCCCTTTGGGACACCCTTGAGACCTTTTGGGACCTTCCTGAAAAACTTTAGGACCCGCTTGAGGCCCTTCTGAACCTTGGGACCCCTGCTTCCCTCTCCCCACGCTGTAAAACCAATTCACAGAAAAATGTATATATGTGAAATGCTTGGTTAGAACAATTAATTATTACAGTCCGCGGATTACTGGCGCAGAGGGCGAGGGTCGCGTCGAGATCAGTCGAAACATGACGAGGCGAGTCGAGTTGGTCGCGACAAGCCGAGACTGGTCAAAATGATTCGAGACAAGCCGGAATGAGCTAAGACAAGGGGTCTCGAGAGACCCGGGGAGCCCGGAAAGACCCGGGGACTTGGGTTACCCTCCGGGATTCGTCGAGCTCTATTGGGACCCAAGGGACCTCTGCCCTCCCACTTTATCCCCTTAAACAATAAGTGCTAAATCAATAATCCGAGCACTTTTTCTGGCCGTGACGATCCTGCTCCTACTTTTTTCACGATCCACAACTTTGTCGTGTATAATATATAATGCTGGTGAATTTGTGCGGGAGTTTCTGTTTGTGATTTTGTGAATAGGTGTTTTTTCTTCAGTCTGTGCTCGCTCGCGCGTGTACGGACAATATGTAGTTTCTGGGGTTGACCTAGACTGCGTAGCTATAAGCCCTGTGACGCGTTGTGGTTGGAGTTGATCTAATCCGTGAAGCCATAGACCTTGTACCAATTTCGACGATACTATCTGTGCGCACTGTTGAACGTGCATATTACACTTGGAGCTATGAGTGGTTGGAGGCGGGGATTCGTTTGGTCTGAGTCTTTATCTTACCTGAATATTTAAGTGTACCTCTACTTAACTAGACCGCGTAGCTCTAAACATTGTGTTGCGTTGTTGTCGGAGCTGACTTTGTCCGTGTATCCGTAAACCTTGTACCAGTCTCAACGATGATACCTGTGCGCACTAGCGTGCGTACATATTACTCTTGAAGTTCTAAATGATTGGAATGAGGATTCGTTTCGTCTGAGTCTTACCTGAATAGATGAAGTGTACTATAATCGACCTACTAAGTCGTGTTGCGTTGTTGTCAAAGCTGACTTTGTCCGAGTAGCCGTAAACCTTGTACTAGTCTCGACGATGCTACCTGTACGCTCTAGCGTGAGTACATATTACTCCTAAAGTTTTGAAGGATTGGAAGTGGAGGTCCGTTTCGTCTGAGCGTTTTTCTTATGCGCACCAGCGTGCGTCTGACATTGCTAAAATGTTCACGGTTTTCTAACTTTAAAAAGCGTTTCTTTTTTCTCGCACACTGAGGCGTGCGAGCCTACTGGAATCTATGATCATCGAGCCCTACGGGGAAGCCTTTTATGACTCGCGTTGAGGCTCTGGTGGAACTGAAGATCAAATCAAATCAAATCAAATCAATACAATTTATCAATATATTTGGAACAGAATTGCTCCTTGAACGGAGAGCCGATTCTAGCTCAACACTTGTACAATTCTACTCATATTCATCACCGTTTTTATAGCATTTCCTGTCTGGTTATATTTCTACCTAAAACATTATCAATTAGCCCATGGGCTGATAATGATTCAGACTATCGGCATTGCACGCCGATGGTCTACGCTTTACCAAATGATTACATCTCCTTGTGTGTGTCCCCAGCTACCGCAGTAACGCCGAGTATCTGCAGAGCCTGATACCTGAGGCGAAAGTAGTTAAAGGCTTCAACGTGCTCTCAGCCTACGCTTTGGAGAATGGCGGCCTACAGGGCAGCAAGGAGGTGGGTGCTATAAGTGCTTCAACGTGCTCTCAGCCTATGCCTTGGAGAAAGGCGGCCTACAGGGCAGCAAGGAGGTGGGTGCTATAACGGCTTCAACGTGCTCTCAGCCTACGCCTTGGAGAATGGCGGCCTACAGGGCAGCAAGAAGGTGGGTGCTATAAGGGCTTCAACGTGCTCTCAGCCTACGCCTTGGAGAAAGGCGGCCTACAGGGCAGCAAGGAGGTGGGTGCTATAAGGGCTTCAACGTGCTCTCAGCCTACGCCTTGGAGAATGGCGGCCTACAGGGCAGCAAGAAGGTGGGTGCTATAGGGGCTTCAACGTGCTCTCAGCCTACGCCTTGGAGAATAGCGGCCTACAGGGCAGCAAGGAGGTGAGTGCTATGAGGGCGTCAACGTGCTTTCAGCCTACGCCTTGGAGAATAGCAGCCTACAGGGCAGCAAGGAGGTGGACGCTATTTAAATATACAAATGAAGGTCTACATCTTGTTGAATGAAGCTTCAACGTGGCCAGTCTTACACGAACATTTTCCAAAATGTCCTGCAGGACGGAAGAGGAACCTAGAGCCACAGAGAATTAACGGTTCGTAAAAGACCGGGTGGAGGCACACAGTGATAGACTCAATTGTGTTGAGTGACGGTTATACTATAATTTCAAACGTCTCTATACTACAACAGATGGACTAGCATCTCCATTTTGATTGAGTCAATGATAACCGTAAATGATCACCAGTCTTCTCATTATTAGGTTGGGAATTATACATGATTTATAATACATTCTGAAAGCCCGTCATGAGTCGAAGTAGTAGGCTTTGCCACCAAGTGATGTCACTCTCAAGCAGATATAACAAGATTAGATTAAAGGAACAAAACAAGTACAAGGGCTCATGTCCAGTTGTTTGTTTCCGTGCATTTGTGATTCTATGAAAAGTATTCCGCAACTTCAGTTTAAGACATCAAAGGGACATTTTCGAATAGAGTTGCTACTGCTCCTGAATTTAAATCCAACAAAACGCACATAAACATTCATTTTTTGAATTTATATAATCCAGTACTTAGGAAGGAAAAGCATAGTACCTAAATTTCGGCAACAACAATTCACAGAGAGCGCCATCGTGTCAACAGTGACCACTCCAACAGGAGTGGTGCCAATTACATAAATAATGCTTATCGTTATGTTGGCTCCCTTCCACACCCGATCCGTCCGGATCTGTGCTGTAGTAGACAAGGCAGTTAATTCTCCCCGATACACCGGTTACCGTTCTGGAAATGGAACCACCGTGAAAGGAAAATATAGTTCGTTTTTTCATTACTTCCTGACACGCTAGGAAGAAATAAAAAAAAAGCACGTATTTTTCGAATCTGAGCAGCCAGCTCTCTTCTCGTGCGGTTTCGATTCCAAGTTTATCATGATCTCGGGCATCTCCTTTTTTGCAGTTGATGGTTTGAGGGCAGTTCATACCGTCAACTGCGCAGTTGACATCTGCTTTTCGCAGTTGACGTCAGGGTCACCTACCTGTTAGGTAGGTGACCCTGACGGGCTCAAGGGTGGTTGTGAGTTCCGTTGCGGATTCACACCCAATACCAGTGCCCCTGAGATGGGCTTATGAATGGATGTGAGTGGGCGCTGCGGACTATTAGGCGATACATTAAGGAAGGATTTGATCATTTCGAAATGGATAATGATACGAAAAATACAGCTACTACAAATAATAATAATCATCGTTCTGATATGGATAAATAATAATAATACATATAATAACATTATGATAACAATAACGATAGTTACATTCATAATAATCATAATGATAACATGAATAAAAATGTGAATCAATCCGCGGAAACAATATTAACAATTCAAATAATAACAATCGCTCATACAATAGGGGAAGCCGTGTTGCACCCAGTCGGAAGTCCCACGTGTCAGCGTTTGTCGAGTGCGTTTTTGAACACATTCACAGATTCAGCGGCAAATACCGCGGCTGCTAGGTAGTTACAAGTCTGTGAGATTGTGTTCGTTTTTTTTTCTGTTTCGGGTACGAATGTTGTGGTCTCAGTCGAAAAGACCGACCGGATTCACATCGCTGAACACTTTCAAATACTTAAAGACTTCAATATTCTGTTTCTTCAACCTTTGTTGTTCGAGGGTAGTGAGTCCATGCTCTTTAAGCCTATCCTGTGCAGGATGAGATCAGTAGCACGATATTGGGTGGGTTCCAGTTCAGAGACCAGAATTGGACTGAATACTCGAGGGGGGACGGATGAGGGACTTGTAGAATGGCATCAAGATGGACGTTTGTTGTCTTGCCCAGCAGCACTTGCATTCCCATCTCCTATTCCGAATGACCACAAGCTCGATTAATGCGCATGAATGTCGCATCTTCTCTTAGTTAGTCACTCAGCAGGTTTCTTATAGGCTTCGGTAACCCATCCATAGAACTAAACTTTATTAGTCACTCAGCAGATTTCTTGCAGGCTTCTGTAACCCATCCATAGAACTAAACTTTATTAGTTACTGAGCAGATTTCTTGCAGGCTTCTGTAACCCATCCATAGAACTAAACTTTATTAGTTACTGAGCAGATTTCCTGCAGGCTTCTGTAACCCATCCATAGAACTAAACTTTATTAGTTACTGAGCAGATTTCTTGCAGGCTTCTGTAACCCGTCCATAAAACTAAACTTTATTAGTTACTCAGCAGATTTCTTGCAGGCTTCTGTAACACATCCATAGAACTAAATTTTGTTAGTCACTCAGCAGATTCCTTGCAGGCTTCTGTAACCCATCCATAGAACTAAACTTTATTAGTTACTCAGCAGATTCCTTGCAGGCTTCTGTAACCCATCCATAGAACTAAACTTTATTAGTTACTCAGCAGATTTCTTGCAGGCTTCTGTAACCCATCCATAGAACTAAACTTTATCATTCACTCAGCAGATTTCTTGCAGGCTTCTGTAACCCATCCATAGAACTAAACTTTATTAGTTACTCAGCAGATTTCTTGCAGGCTTCTGTAACCCATCCATAGAACTGAACTTTATTTGTTCCTCAGCATATTTCTTGGAGGCTTCGGTAGCCCATCCATAAAACTAAACTCTTTCCTGCCTTAGGTCTACATCGCCGGTAACGACTCCGAGGCAAAGACCAAAGTGGCCGGGGTGGTGCGGGGTTGCGGGTTTACCCCCGTTGACTGGGGTATGGTTAAAGCATCTCGGGACATTGAAGATATCCCTCTGAAACTTATGCCGTCGTGGAGGAGACCACTCGCTGTCGTCTTCGGGCTTTTCGTCTTCGTTTCTTTACTCGCCTTGTTCAGGTTTGTTCTCAAATTTGATACAACTGCAAGTAGGTTCCACGATAATTCCTTGTTGAGATTAGGTAACATATCCAAATAAGTTGCTGTACTTTCATTTTTATCCCTTTCCATTTTATATGATACCGAAGTATGTGTTGCAGTGCCAAATTTCAATGTTTATTTTGCAGTTTTCAAATCTGCCCCAACATCCAATCTGGCGACTGGTCCGACAACTGGACTACCATGTTCAACACAAACTTCAACAGAGTGATTGCCATCATTGCGCTGTGGACGCTTGCCTTCTGTTATCTTCCAGGTGAGGACACATGCTTTACCTCCATTATGAGGACGCATACGTTATCTTCCTTCTTAGGACACACACGTTATCTGCCTTCTGAGGGCACACACGATATCTTCCTTCTGAGGGCACACACGATATCTTCCTTCTGAGGGCACACACGACATCTTCCTTCTGAGGGCACACACGATATCATCCTTCTGAGGGCACACACAATATCTTCCTTCTGGT
This sequence comes from Gammarus roeselii, assembly GCA_016164225.1. Taxonomy (NCBI): domain Eukaryota; kingdom Metazoa; phylum Arthropoda; class Malacostraca; order Amphipoda; family Gammaridae; genus Gammarus; species Gammarus roeselii. Next base: position 7,962 of record SDVV010021187.1, read on the forward strand.
GCACACACGATATCTTCCTTCTGAGGGCACACACGATATCTTCCTTCTGAGGGCACACACGATATCTTGCTTCTGAGGGCACACACGATATCTTCCTTCTGAGGGCACACACTATATCTTCATTCTGAGGGCACACACGATATCTTCCTTCTAAGGGCACACACGATATCTTCCTTCTGAGGGCGCACACTGTATCTTCCTTCTGAAGGCACACACGATATCTTCCTTCTGAGGGCACACACGATATCTTCATTATGAGATCATACGAGTTATTTTCATTATGAGAACATGTGATAACTTCATTGTGAGAACACATTTTATAATAAGAGCACAAACGTTATCTCTATTATGTGAACACATACTCTATCTCCATCATGACAGGACATACATTGTCATTATAAAGTTCTTAACAATTTAATCGCTTTATAAAATTAATATCAAATTACATTTTTAACTTTGAAATAATGATATAGAGTTAGAAAAAGTACCAGACTTTACATGTTTTAATGCATCAAAGGACAAAAATAGCAATTCAGACTCGAAATGTGACCCATTCCTATTAGCGTATATCTGACCCCTTCGGACGAAGGTTGTAACTGCTCGTCGAACAATTTTTTTACTTGCTCTTTTCTGCATGGAATTTTGTCGTTGGTTTTGGGTCAACATTATCGTCCCACAGAAGATAATATTTCCAGACGAGAAGAAGTGCCACGCACTGTCACATTCTAATCGTCAAAACTCAAGATGCTTGTGCAGTGAAAATTCATTTCTGCTCCATGAAGCGACGAAACAAGGCGACGAAGAGGTAATGGTATGGGCGTCAGTCGTGGACGGCAAAGCGCTGTATACGGAAAGCGTGATTTGACGACGGCGCATCAGTGAATATCTAGAAGTACCTCAATAACGCTAAAATGAAAACGTGGCCAGCTGTTTGGTCGAAGGAATTGTTCTATTAATGCGATTATTGCGCTGCAGTGTATTGATAACCTCATCCCACCTCCATAGGCCTGCTGGCCGCCTACCTCCAGCTGTGGCGAGGAACCAAGTACAGCCGCTTTCCAAACTGGCTCGCCGACTGGCTGAAGATGCGCAAACAGCTGGGGCTTATCATGCTGGGGCTGGCCTGCATGCATGTCAGTATATACAAGTTCAGAGGACAAATCTTTCAGGAAGCGCGAGAGTGTTGGTGGAGATGGTGGCTTTTGAGTGTGTTGTGCATATGTTTAGACCACATAGGTGCATATATTCTGACCACATGCTTCCCCCCCCCTGACAAAAAATACGTTAATTTGAATTGTTCTCGTACAACTTTATCTGTATTGTATTCTAATATTTCAAAATAAATATTACCACTCTATTGTTCCTCAGAAAATTCCTTCAACCTTTTCCTTCTGCAGGCATGCATCTCCGTGGCGTACGTGACCCCCCAGACCCTGCCATGGGTGTACGAGCCGGCCACTAACATCAAGGTCCTGGTGCAGGAGATCAACGGCACCCTCCACGAGAAAAGTATGCAGCTTCACAACTTCCACTTCAACTGGAGGGGGGAACTCTTCTTGACACTGGGTGAGTGGTTTGACGTAAGGGAGACTTTGAGAAAGAATAATTTTGAACATTGGATGTTCAGGTGTCAGCTGTTTAGTGTTGCAAACGTCTGGAAGAAAGATTTCATCTCAACCCTATATGAGCTGATTGGTGTAGGAAGATTCAGAAGGAAGATCTACTTTTTTTAAGGATTTTTATTTGGCCGACACTGAAAATTAAATTAGGTATCAAAAATGGGAATAATTGGATGAAATTCTTGCCTCGGGGTGACGCAGTTTGGTTTAGGAAAGATCTGAAAGGAAGATGTACTGTTTCACTGCAGTGAACATTGTTTCGTGAAGGAAAGACGCGGTGCGATGAAATATTCTTGAACGTGAGTGAGTGGTTTTGTGGAGGAAGACCTGGAAGGAAGATATACTATTGACCGTGGGTGAGCTGTTTGGTGTAGAAGATCTGTAAGGAAGATCTACTCTGACCCGTAGGTGAGCTGTTTGATGGGAGGAAGGTCTGGAGTGAAGGCCTATACTCTTAACCCGGGGTGAGCCGTCTGGTGTAGGAAAGTTCCGGAGAGAAGTTATACCTTTTATCCTGGGTGAGTTGTTGGTTGTAGGGAAGCCCTGGAAGAAAGATCTACTCTTGGCCTGATGAGTTGTTGGTTGTAGGGAAGCCCTGAAAGGAATATCTACTCTTGGCCTGGTGAGTTTTTGGTTGTAGGGAAGCCCTGGAAGGAAGATCTACTCCTGGCCCTGATGAGTTGTTGGTCGTAGGGAAGTCCTGGAAGGATGATCTATTCATGAATCTGAGTGGTCTGTTAGTTGTAAGGAATACCTGGAGGAAAATCTACTTTCGATCGTGGGTGAGGTGCTTGGTGTAGGGAACACTGAAAGGAAGATATACTCTTGACCCTAGGATGACTATTGAGTGTGGGGAAAACCTGGAAGGAAGATCTTCATTAACCCTGAATGTGCGATTTGGTGTAGGGAAGACCAAGAAGGATGATCTGAAAACCTGGGAAGAAGATATATGTATTACTCTGGATGTGTTGATTCGTGGTGGAAACCCCTTGACGGAAGTTGAAGCACTGACCCTGGGTAACCAATCTCAGTCTGTGAGGTCTCGAGGCGATAACTGTTATTGCTGTCGTAGTTTCTTACCTATGCCTGTCACTTAGTTTATGTATCGCTGCCACTTACCAATCCTTCATAAACTGCATTCTAAGCTTTGATGTAACCACGTGTTTACGGGTTGGTCTTCCACCAGCAGAAAGATACTCAAGAAATATAAAATCACTGCTGGACGGTGGATTAGTCACACGGACCACATTCTTTACTGACCACCTATCTGTGTTCCAGGAGCCCTAGCTACCTGCCTGGTGATCATCTTGGGCATCACGTCCCTTCCATCAGTGACAGCCACCCTGTCATGGAGGGAGTTTACCTTCGTGCAGAGCAAGCTGGGCTGGGTGTGCCTTATCATGGCCAGCTTCCACGATGTGTTTCTCGCATGGAACTATATGTTCCTCTACTGGGGCTGCTTCAACAAATTACCCATCGGCCCTCAGGTGAGCTACAAACCACATAAAGAAGCAATTTAAGTCTAAAATTAAGTTTACTCCCTTATACCCTCTGCATAAAATGTTCAAAGTCCCGAAACCCTTGAGTCTATTGAACGACGAGCCACGCCTCTTCGGGATTTCAGCCAATGAACACGCAGGAGAGTGCGTGTTCAATGAGTAAAATCCCAAGGAGGCGTGACTCGTCGTTCAAAAGGCTCAAGGCTTTCGGGACTTTGAATATCGTGTGCGGAGGGTATTACGAGTTTACTAAATGATGCAAAAGCCGCAATAACATTTTGAAATATTGACCAAAAGCGTAAGTTTTCAATCTTCATCAGAGATCCCCATCAGGTGCTAGATAAAACCTATAAACACTATACCAGTGAATCAATGGCACGGGTAGTAGGTCAAAAAACAAATTTTCAGGCTGATAGTTTTTGAAAATGTGCGATTTTAGTAAACATTTAAAATTTAATTGCGGTTTTTAATTTATCATTTTAAGTCTCCAACCCATCCAAATCTTTGGTTATATTCTCATTAAATATTATTTTTAAAGTTCGATGTCGGATTTTTTTCTCTTCTTCTTTGCATATATATCATAGCACGGCATATTATCTCATATACTTTCTATTAATATTTCTACTGAACCTTTTTGCGATGCGTAAATACAGGGAAACTAGTTTGGTGGCCTAGTGAGAAGCGTGTTGGCCTATCCTCACAATAGACATCCATGAGAAGCTGATGGTTGTTGGTTCGAGGCTACCTGACCTTGAGTTAGATATTCCGGCCGGTCTCTTGATGGTGTAAGACCAGCACATAAACGCCAGGGAACAAAAGAAGGAATTAGCCCCTGCTGGACAGGCAGAGTGACAACCGGTGGTGTGACTAAGGAAAGTGCTGCGCACGTTTATGACTATGTGACAGAAAAACTCTGTTACCCAATACTGTTTCGGTACACAGAAGAACAACATCACTGAATGAATTTTTGCTGTTCTGTAAAAGTATTTGGTCGAACGTTTTTTTTTTGTCTCCAGTACGCTCTCTACCCGTCGGCGCTGTGCGTGCTACTGAAGCTGCCACTGCTACTGCCACCTGTGGACAACCACTTGCAGAGGATCAGGCGAGGCTACGAAAGAGCATCTGCCCTCAAGAACAAACAGAGGGGCCTGCCTTGAAGAATACACGTCACGTAAATACAGTGCAATAAACGTCGCAAAAACAGTGTAGCCTGACATCAATGGAGACAAGACGAATGATTTGGTGTTAAGATCTCATGTGATACCTTATGGTTAGAAAAAATTTGAACCCGATCAAGATTGAAACTCTCATCAAAAACATAACAGTGAATAAAAAATGTGTGTTGAAATGCATAGATGAATTCATGGAAAAACCAGACTGTTATTGAAGAAATCGAGAAGGAATTTTGACATATTAAGGTTCGATTTTCCTCTTGCTTGCCTAACTTCAGGGAATACTATCTAGAAATACTATCTAGAACAGTTTGAGATGCATCCGAGGTTGGATAAAAACTGTATTTTTTGTTACATTGTATTGTAGTATTACCGTATGTCCCTTACATATTTTATCATAAATTAAGAACGGGATGATAAAGGTATTTTTCACGAAGATTCAATAAAGACTGAACTAGTGCGGGGTGTATAGAAATATTTCATTAAACGTCGGATAACGTTTTATAATAAAACTGCCTGCAAAAGCATAAACGTATTCAAGGCTTCCATATATTCCTTGATATTTTAAACCTCTCATGCGAGGAAGGGGATCGGTCATTCCCTTCCCCAATCTTGGGCACAGCCCTAGAGGCAGTTTGCGCAGTTCAAAGCACAGCTCACTCTTTGCCGTGGAGTCACCGACAAAGGCGGGCTGGTACCTCACGCCCGTTTCATGTCTCAAACTCATGGCCTGAGACAGGGTACATATAGGACAGGGCTTCTTGCCGTGGGCTATATTGTAAACCTTGTGAAGCTCAGCTTAGGTTTTGTTCTGCTGATGTTCCTAAGCCTGCTTTTGCGCTATTACATAAAGAAAACCTCGCCTTTTTACCATAGTTTAAGCAAGAAATATTACACAAACACACACACACACACACACACACATAT
>SDVV010021188.1:0-13177 GCA_016164225.1 Gammarus roeselii
TTAGAGTGGTACACGCATGATGAGAGTACAGTATTTCATTCGAGTGGAACACGCATGATAAAAGTACAGTATTTCATTAGAGTGGTACACGCATGATACGAGTACAGTATTTCATTAGAGTGGTACACGCATGATGAGAGTACAGTATTTCATTAGAATGGTACACACATGATAAGAGTACAGTATTTCATTAGAGTGGTACACGCATGATAAGAGTACAGTAATTCATTAGAATGGTACACGCATGATAAGAGTACAGTAATTCATTAGAATGGTACACGCAGGATAAGAGTACAGCATTTCATTAGAATGGTACACGCATGATAAGAGTACAGTTTTTCATTAGAGTGGTACACGCATGATAAGAGTACAGTATTTTATTAGAGTGGTACACGCATGATGAGAGTACAGTATTTCATTCGAGTGGAACACGCATGATAAGAGTACAGTATTTCATTAGAGTGGTACACGCATGATAAGAGTACAGTATTTCATTAGAGTGGTACACGCATGATACGAGTACAGTATTTCATTAGAGTGGTACACGCATGATGAGAGTACAGTATTTCATTAGAGTGGTACACGCATGATAAGAGTAGAGTAATTCATTAGAATGGTACACGCAGGATAAGAGTACAGCATTTCATTAGAATGGTACACGCATGATAAGAGTACAGCATTTCATTAGAGTGGTACACGCATGATAAGAGTACAGTATTTCATTAGAGTGGTACACACATGATAAGAGTACAGTATTTCATTAGAGTGGTACACGCATGATAAGAGTATAGTATTTCATTAGAATGGTACACGCAGGATAAGAGTACAGTATTTCATTAGAGTGGTACACGCATGATATGAGTACAGTATTTCATTAGAGTGGTACACGCATGATAAGAGTACAGTATTTCATTACAATGGTACACGCATGATAAGAGTACTGTATTTCATTAGAATGGTACACGCATGATAAGAGTACTCTACTGTATTTCATTAGAGTGGCACACGGATGATGAGAGTACAGGTTGAGCGATCAGAAACTGACAAGCTGCAATGATTTGGGTAGTGTCAGATTTGGAATCTCGAAGTCAATTAAAAGGAGAACTTTCACAAAAAATATCACGTAAATACATTTGTTTGTTCATTGTAAGTTGTTTGGCTAAATGACAAATTACTGTTTGTCCGTTTCCTGAATATTGACAATTTTTTGGCCATTTGAAGCCGTTAAAGAAGTGGCAGCTTCAGGCATCCACTGAATGTAGTCAGCTCCGTTTGAAGCATTCAAAAAAGTGGCAGCTTCAGGCATCCACTGAATGCAGTCAGCTCCGTTTGAAGCCTTTAAAGAAGTGGCAGCTTCAGGCATCCACTGAATGCCGTCAGCTTCGTTTGAAGCATTCAAAAAAGTGGCAGCTTCAGGCATCCACTGAATGCAGTCAGCTTCATATGAAGCCTTGAAAAATTGACAGCTTCAGGCATCCACAGAATGCAGTCAGCTTCGTTTGAAGCCTTCAAAGAAGTGACAGCTTCAGGCATCCAGTGAATGCAGTCAGCTCCGTTTGAAGCCTTTAAAGAAGTGGCAGCTTCAGACACCCACTGAATGAAGTCAGCTCCACTCAACACAACCTTTTGAACGCACTGCGTCTAGCGGCCAGAGAGATTATCCAGTCCCGAAGGGATCAAAACTCTGTGCTTTAAACCGACCAACATCGATGGTCAACACGCTGGCTGGATGGTGCTTCCAGAAACCCCAATTTCGTTAGAGGCTCACACCAGAATCAGAACCGTTTCCAAAAAGAGGGATTTGCTCAGTCTTGTTATCGTACTCCCTAAATCCCTCCTATACGCTCCCAGATTCTTATATATGCTTAGAATTATATGATCCAAAATTGAAGTGCCTGTATATTCAGGATTGTTTTACTCTACAACAGGAACAAAATAAATTAGAGCGGTGAGAAATAGCATTTGAACTTTAAGGGTACATTTCGATTGGAGAAGGAATGGTAGTGAATTGACAGAAGATTTGTTACCAATGAGAACAGGACGAGAAGACCGGAAACAAACAGCAGATGTGTTACCATTGAGAACAGGACGAAGAGACAGCGAGCAGACAGCAGATGTATTACCATTGAGAACAGGACGAGGAGACAGGGAACAAACAGACGATGTGTTACCATTGAGAACAGGACGAGTAGACAGGGAACAGACAGCAGATGTGTTTCTAATGAGGACAGGACGAGGAGACAACGAGCAGACAGCAGATATGCTACAAATGAGAACAGAGCGAGGAGACAGGGTTTAGACAGAAGAAGTGTTACCATTGAGAACAGGACGAGGAGACAGTGAACAGATAGCAGATGTGCACTAATAAGAACAGAACGAAGAGACAGGGAACAGACAGCAGATGTGTCACCATTGAGAACAGGACGAGGAAACTGAGAACAGGCAGCAGATGTGTCACCATTGAGAACAGGACGAGGAAACTGAGAACAGGCAGCAGATGTGTCACCATTGAGAACAGGACGAGGAGACTGAGAACAAGCAGCAGATGTGTCACCATTGAGAACAGGACGAGGAAACTGAGAACAGGCAGCAGATGTGTTACCATTGAGAACAGGACGAGGAAACTGAGAACAGGCAGCAGATGTGTCACCATTGAGAACAGGACGAGGAAACTGAGAACAGGCAGCAGATGTGTCACCATTGAGAACAGGACGAGGAGACTGAGAACAGGCAGCAGATGTGTCACCATTGAGAACAGGACGAGGAGACAGCGCACCCGATGTCGAGGTCAGTAATGAAGTCCTTCATATTAAGGCTAGGACCAAATATGGAGTGACTAGACGATGAAACATGTGGCAGGCCGCCTCCTTCTGTTTAAATGGTGTGATCAATAAGATGATCCAACATTTCACATGAAAAATTTCAATTATTACGCAGTCTTAGTAGCCCATGCAACTTTGGAAGTAGTTCAAGGAGTCCTTCAAACTGCGCGAGTAGTTCAAAGAGTCACTCGAACTGCATGAGTAGTTCAATGAGTCACTCAAACTGCATGAGTAGTTCAATGAGTCACTCAAACTGCGCGAGTAGTTCAAAGAGTCACTCAAACTGCACGAGTAGTTCAATGAGTCACTCAAACTGCATGAGTAGTTCAATGAGTCACTCAAACTGCATGAGTAGTTCAATGAGTCACTCAAACTGCGCAAGTAGTTCAAAGAGTCACTCAAACTGCACGAGTAGTTCAATGAGTCACTCAAACTGCATGAGTAGCACAAAGAGTCACTCAAACTGACGGTGTAGTTCAAAGAGTCGATCAAACTGCGAGAGTAGTTCAATGAGTCACTCAAACTGCGCGAGTAGTTCAAAGAGTCAATCAAATTGCGCGAGTAGTTCAAAGAGTCACTCAAACTACGCGAGTAGTTCAAAGAGTCACTCAAACTACACAAGTAGTTCAAAGAGTCCCTCAAACTGCACGAGTAGTTCAAAGAGTCACTCAAACTGCGCGAGTAGTTCAAAGAGTCGCTCAAACATAATGAGTAGTTCAAAGAGTCCCTCAAACTGCACGAGTAATTCAAAGAGTCACTCAAACTGCGCGAGTAGTTCAAAGAGTCACTCAAACTGCGCGAGTAGCTCAAAGAGTCCCTCAAAAGGCGCGAGTGGTTCAAAGAGTCACTCAAACTGCGCCAGTAGTTCAAAGAGGCAATCAAACTGCGCGAGTAGTTCAAAAAGTCACTCAAACTGCACGAGTAGTTCAATGAGTCCTTCAAACAGCACGAGTAGTTCAAAGAGTCACTCAAACTGCGCGAGTAGTTCAAAGAGTCCCTCCAACTGCGCGAGTAGTTCAAAGAGTCACTCAAACTGCGCGAGTAGTTCAACGAGTCACTCAAACAGCACGAGTAGTTTAAATAGTCACTCAATAGCACGAGTAGTTCAAGAGTCCATCAAACTGCGCGAATAGTTCTAAGAGTCACTCAAACTGCGCGAGTAGTTCAAAGAGTCACTCAAACAACACGAGTAGTTCAGAAAGTCACTCAAACAGGACGAGTAGTTCAAACAGCCACTCAAATTGCGCCAGTAGTTCAAAGAGTCACTCAAACAGCAGGAGAAGTTCAAAGAGTCAATCAAACTACGCGAGTAGTTCAAAAAGCAAATCAAACTGCGCGAGTAGTTAAAAAAGTCCCTCAAACTGCGCGAGTAGTTCAACGAGTCAATCAAACAGCACGAGTAGTTCAAAGATTCACTCAAATTGCGCGTGTAGTTCAAAGAGTATCTCAAACAGCACGAGTTGTTCAAAGAGTCACCCAAACTGCGCGATTAGTTCAAAGAGTCACTCAAACAGCACGAGTAGTTCAGAGAGTCATTCAATCTGCGCCAGTAGTTCAAAGAGTCACTCAAACTAACCGAGTTGTTCAAAGAGTCACTCAAACAGCACGAGTAGTTCTAAGAGTCACTCAAACTGCATTAGTAGTTCAAAGAGTCAGTCAAACTGCGCGAGTAGTTCAAAGAATCACTCAAACATAACAAGTAGTTCAAAGAGTCACTCAAACTGCACGAGTAGTTCAAAGAGTCACTCAAACTGCATGAGTAGTTCAATGAGTAACTCAAACTGCGCAAGTAGTTCAAAGAGTCACTCAAACAGCACGAGTAGTTCAAAGAGTCGCTCAAACTGCGCGAGTAGTTCAAAGAGTCACTCAAACTGCTTGAGTAGTTCAAAGAGTCACTCAAACTGCACGAGTAGTTCAAAGAGTCACTCAAACAGCACGAGTAGTTCAAAGAGTCACTCAAACGGCATGAGTAAATCAAAAAATCACTCAAACTGCGCGAGTAGTTCAAAGAAACACTCTAACTGCATGAGTAGTTCAAAGAGTCACTCAAACTGCGCGAGTAGTTTAAAGAGTCCCTCAAACTGTGCGAGTAATTCAAAGAGTCACTCAAACTCAATGAGTAGTTCAAAGAGTCACTCAAACAACGCGAGTAGTTCAAAGAGTCACTCAAAGTGCACGAGTAATTCAAAGAGTCACTCAAACTGCGCGAGTAGTTCGAAGAGTCACTCAAACTGCGCGAATAGCTCAAAGAGTCACTCAAAAGGCGCGAGTAGTTCAAAGAGTCGCTCAAACTGCGCCAGTAGTTAAAATAGGCAATCAAACTGCGCGAGTAGTTCAAAGAGTCACTCAAACAGCACGAGTAGTTTAAATAGTCACTCAAGAGCACGAGTAGTACAGAAAGTTACTCAAACTGCGCGAGTAGTTCAAAGAGTCACTCAAACTGCGCGAGTAGTTCAAAGAGTCACTCAAACAGCACGAGTAGTTAAAAAAGTCACTCAAAAAGCACGAGTAGTTCAAACAGCCACTCAAACTGCGCCAGCAGTTAAAAGAGTCACTCCAACAGCATGAATAGTTCAGAGAGTCACTCAAACAGAACGAATAGTTCAAAGAGTCAATCAAACTGTGCGAGTAGTTCAAAAAGCAAATCAAACTGCACGAGTAGTCAAAAAAGTCACTCAAACTGCGCGAGTAGTTCGACGAGTCAATCAAACAGCACGAGTAGTTCAAAGATTCACTCAAATTGCGCGTGTAGTTCAAAGAGTATCTCAAACAGCACGAGTAGTTCAATGAGAAACTCAAACTGCGCAAGTAGTTTAAAGAGTCACTCAAACAGCACGAGTAGTTCAAAGAGTCACTCAAACAGCACGAGTAGTTCAAAGAGTCACTCAAACGGCATGAGTAGTTCAAAGAGTCACTCAAACTGCACGAGTAGTTCAAAGAGTCAATCAAACTGCGCGAGTAGTTCAAAGAGCAAATCAAACTGCGCGAGTAGTTAAAAAAGTCACTAAAACTCCGCGAGTAGTTCAACGAGTCAATCAAACAGCACGAGTAGTTCAAAGATTCACTCAAACTCCGCGAGTAGTTTAAAGAATTACTCAAACAGCACGAGTAGTTCAAGGAGTCATTCAAACTGTGCGAGTAGTTCAAAGAGTCACTCAAACTGCACGAGTAGTTCAAAGAGTCAATCAAACTGCGCGAGTAGTTCAAAGAGCCACTCAAACTGCGCGAGTGGTTCAAAGAGTCACTCAAACAGCACGAGTAGTTTAAATAGTCACTCAAATAGCACGAGTAGTTCAAAGAGTCCCTCAAACTGCGCGAATATTTCTAAGAGTCACTCAAACTGCGCGAGTAGTTCGAAGAGTCACTCAAACAGCACGAGTAGTCCAAAAAAATCACTCAAACAGCACGAGTAGTTCAAACAGTCACTCAAACTGCACCAGTAGTTCAAAGAGTCATTCAAACAGCGCGAGTAGTTCAAAGAGCAAATCAAACTGCGCGAGTAGTTAAAAAAGTCACTCAAACTCCGCGAGTAGTTCAACGAGTCAATCAAACAGCACGAGTAGTTCAAAGATTCACTCAAACTCCGCGAGTAGTTTAAAGAATTACTCAAACAGCACGAGTAGTTCAAGGAGTCATTCAAACTGTGCGAGTAGTTCAAAGAGTCACTCAAACTGCATGAGTAGTTCAAAGAGTGACTCAAAAGGCACGAGTAGTTCAAACAGCCACTCAAACTGCGCCAGCAGTTAAAAGAGTCACTCAAACAGCATGAATAGTTCAGAGAGTCACTCAAACAGAACGAGTAGTTCAAAGAGTCAATCAAACTGTGCGAGTAGTTCAAAAAGCAAATCAAACTGCGCGAGTAGTCAAAAAAGTCACTCAAACTGCGCGAGTAGTTCGACGAGTCAATCAAACAGCACGAGTAGTTCAAAGATTCACTCAAATTGCGCGTGTAGTTCAAAGAGTATCTCAAACAGCACGAGTTGCTCAAAGAGTCACTCAAACTGCGCGAGTAGTTCAAAGAGTCACTCAAACTGCGCGAGTAGTTCAAAGAGTAACTCAAACATCACGAGTAGTTCAAAGAGTCACTCAAACAGCACGAGTAGTTCAGAGAGTCATTCAATCTGCCCCAGTAGTTGAAAGAGTCACTCAAACAGCACGAGTAAGTCAAAGAGTCACTCAAACTGCCCGAGTTGTTCAAAGAGTCACTCAAACTGCACGAGTAGTTCAAAGAGTCACTCAAACTGCACGAGTAGTTCAAGGAGTCACTCAAACAGCGCGAGTAGTTCAAAGAGTCACTCAAACATAACGAGGAGTTCAAAGAGTCACTCAAACTGCACGAGTAGTTCAAAGAGTCACTCAAACTGCACGAGTAGTTCAATGAGAAACTCAAACTGCGCGAGTAGTTCAAAGAGCAAATCAAACTGCGCGAGTAGTTAAAAAAGTCACTCAAACTCCGCGAGTAGTTCAACGAGTCAATCAAACAGCACGAGTAGTTCAAAGATTCACTCAAACTCCGCGAGTAGTTTAAAGAATTACTCAAACAGCACGAGTAGTTCAAAGAGTCGTTCAAACTGTGCGAGTAGTTCAAAGAGTCACTCAAACTGCATGAGTAGTTCAAAGAGTGACTCACACTGCGCGAGTAGTTCAAAGAGTCGCTCAAACTGCACGAGTAGTTCAAAGAGTCACTGAAACTGCGCGAAAAGTTCAAATAGGCACTCAAACAGCACGAGTAGTTCAATGAGTCATTCAAACAGCACGAGTAGTTCAAAGAGTCACTCAAACTGTGCGAGTAGTTCAAAGAGTCCCTCGAACTGCGCGAGTAGTTCAAAGAGCCACTCAAACTGCGCGAGTGGTTCAAAGAGTCACTCAAACAGCACGAGTAGTTTAAATAGTCACTCAAATAGCACAAGTAGTTCAAAGAGTCCCTCAAACTGCGCGAATATTTCTAAGAGTTACTCAAACTGCGCGAGTAGTTCGAAGAGTCACTCAAACAGCACGAGTAGTTCAAAAAAATCACTCAAACAGCACGAGTAGTTCAAACAGTCACTCAAACTGCGCCAGTAGTTCAAAGAGTCACTCAATTAGCAGGAGTAGTTCAAAGAGTCACTCAAACTGCACGAGTAGTTCAAAGAGTCAATCAAACTGCGCGAGTAGTTCAAAGAGCAAATCAAACTGCGCGAGTAGTTAAAAAAGTCACTCAAACTCCGCGAGTAGTTCAACGAGTCAATCAAACAGCACGAGTGGCTCAAAGATTCACTCAAACTGCGCGTGTAGTTCAAAGAGTACCTCAAACAGCACGAGTTGTTCAAAGAGTCACTCAAGCTGCGCGAGTAGTTCAAAGAGTCACTCAAACTGCGCGAGTAGCTCAAAGAGTCACTCAAACAGCACGAGTAGTTCAAAAAGTCACTCAAACAGCACGAGTAGTTCAAAGAGTCACTCAAACTGCCCGAGTTGTTCAAAGAGTCACTCAAACTGCACGAGTAGTTCAAAGAGTCACTCAAACTGCACGAGTAGTTCAAAGAGTCACTCAAACTGCGCGAGTAGTTCAAAGAGTCACTCAAACATAACGAGTAGTTCAAAGAGTCACTCAAACTGCACGAGTAGTTCAAAGAGTCACTTAAACTGCACGAGTAGTTCAAAGAGTAACTCAAAATGCGCAAGCAGTTCAAAGAGTCACTCAAACGGTATGAGTAGTTCAAAGAGTCACTCAAACGGCATGAGTAGTCCAAAGAGTCACTCAAAATGCGCGAGTTATTCCAGGAGTCACTCAAACTGCATGAGCAGTTCAAAGCACTCAAACTGCACGAGTAGTTCAAAGCGTCGCTCAAACTGCACGAGTAGTTCAAAGAGTCACTCAAACTGCGCGAGAAGTTCAAATAGGCACTCAAACAGCACTAGTAGTTCAAAGAGTCCTTCAAACAGCACGAGTAGTTCAAAGAGTCGCTCAAACTGCACGAGTAGTTCAAAGAGTCACTCAAACTGCATGAGTAGTTCAAAGAGTCACTCAAACTGCACGAGTAGTTCAAAGAGTCCCTCAAACAGCACGAGTAGTTCAAAGAGTCACTCAAACGGTATGAGTAGTTCAAAGAGTCACTCAAACTGCGCGAGTAGTTCAAAGAAACACTCAAACTGCATGAGTAGTTCAAAGAGTCACTCAAACTGCGCGAGTAGTTTAAAGAGTTACACAAACAGCACGAGTAGTTCAAAGAGTCACTCAAACTGTGCGAGTAGTTTAAAGAGTCACTCAAACTGCATGAGTAGTTCAAAGAGTCACTCCAACTGTTCAAGGCGTTCAAAGAGTCACTCAAACTGCATGAGTAGTTCAAGGAGTCACTCAAACGGCATGAGTAGTTCAAAGAGTCACTCAAACTGCGCGAGTAGTTTCAAGAGTCACTCAAACAGCACGAGTAGTTCATAGAATCACTCAAACTGCGGCAGTAGTTCAAGGAGTCCCTCAATCTGCGCCAGAAGTTCAAAGTGTTACTCTAACAGCACGAGTAGCTCAAAGAGTCACTCAACCAGCACAAGTAGTTCAAAGAGTCACTCAAACAGCACGAGTAGTTCAAGGAGTCACTCAAATTGTGTGAGTAGTTCAAAGCGTCACTCAAACAGCGCAAGTACTTAAAAGAGTCACTCAAACTGCGCTAGTAGTTCAAAGAGTCTCTCAAACTGTGCGAGTAGTTCAAAGAGTTACTCAAACTGCGCGAGTAGTTCAAAGAGTCACTCAGAAAGCAGATTTCATTGATAAATAATATTGGAAGTCTGATTTGAAATCAGACAATATAATCTCTTTGTTTGTTAGCTAAGAAATAATTCCCGTGAATGTTAGGACGTGTACATATTTTAGTTGGTCAAAACAAACATCGTGACATAAGGCAATAACCTCCTCTCTTTGATCATTTCATTAAACCAATGTTTCTTTCTAGTTTAATCATCTCACAAATAATATTCCGAACGTTCACGAGCCCATGTAAAGTAATTATAATTAAATTTTCGATGTAATCTCACCCTGTTACTCGATGCAGTAGGCACTCACCCTGTTACTCGATGCAGAAGGGGCTCACCCTGTTACTCGATGCAGGAGGCACTCACCCTATTACACAATGCAGGAGGCACTCACCAATGTTACTCGATGCAGGAGGTGCTTACCCTGTTACTCGATGCAGTAGGCACTCACCCTGTTACTCGATGCAGGAGGCACTCACCCTGTAACCCTGTGCAGTAGGCACTCACCCTGTTACTCGATGCAGGAGGCACTCACCCTATTACTCAATGCAGGAGGCACTCACCCTGTTACTCGATGCAGGAGGCACTCACCATGTTACTCGATGCAAGAGGCACTCACCCTGTTACTCGATGCAGGAGGCATTCATCCTGTTACTCGATGCAGGAGGCACTCACCCTGTTACTCGATGCAAGAGGCATTCACCCTGTTACTCGATGCAAAAGGCAGTCCCCCTGTTACTGGATGCAGGAGGCACTCATCCTGTTACTCGATGCAGGAGGCACTCACCCTATTACTCAATGAGGGAGGTACTCACCCTGTTACTCGATGCAGGAGGCACTCACCCTGTTACTTTATGCAGGAGGTACTCACCCTGGTACTCGATGCAGGAGGCACTCACCCTATTACTCAATGCAGGAGGCACTCACAATGTTACTCGATGCAGGAGGTGCTTACCCTGTTACTCGATGCAGTAGGCACTCACCTTGTTACTCGATGCAGGAGGCACTTACCCTGTTACTCGATGCAGGAGGCACTCACCTTGTTACTCGATGCAGGAGGCACCTACCCTGTTACTCGATGCAGGAGGCACTCACCCTGTTACTCGATGCAAGAGGCATTCACCCTGTTACTCGATGCAGGAGGCACTCACCTTGTTACTCGATGCAGGAGGCACTTACCCTGTTACTCGATGAAGTAGTCGCTCCTCCTGTTACTCGATGCAGGAGGCACTCACCCTGTTACTCAATGCAGGAGACACTCACCCTGTTACTCCATGCAGGAGGCACTCACCCTGTTACTCGATGCAGGAGGCACTCACCCTGCTACTCGATGCAGGAGGCACTTACCCTGTTACTCGATGCAGGAGGCCCTCACCTTGTTACTCGATGCAGGAGGCACTCACCCTGTTACTCGATGCAGGAGGCACTCACTCTGTTACTCGATGCAGGAGGCACTCACCCTGTTACTCGATGCAGGAGGCACTCACCCTGTTACTCGATGCAAGAGGCATTCACCCTGTTACTCGATGCAGGAGGCACTTACCCTGTTACTCGATGCAGGAGGCACTCACCCTGTTACTCGATGCAGGAGGCACTCACCCTATTACTCGATGCAGGAGGCACTCACCCTGTGACTCGATGCAGGAGACAACTAGAGACAGTCTCATTACTATACGTACTGTGACTGTAACAATTTGTTTACCCTCAATGTTTTCTCCTTGTTTGGATCATCTCGGCCAGGACTGCCGGGCACAGCGGTGCTGCCACAGAGTAATAGATTGAGAAGGTCGTTGCACTCCTGGAAATATTCAACATTGCCTCGTGAAGTTCAATTCGCGATTACCCAATTTTCGTGTTATGGTATTAAATAAACTATTGAAAATTGCCGATCATGCCACTTATTCAGGTAAGAAATATTGTACCTTATCACAATTATTCACCCTGAGTTATAAATGTTTTATAGGTATGAATATGTATAATAAATTTCAGGATAACTTGGGTAAAAAACTTTAACCTTTAGTTTGGCAGTTCCCAAACCTACTGTGCAAATTTGTTGATCAATCATCTGGGATATGCCTAGACTATTTTTTTGTAATGGAGTAGTATGCATAGTAGCCGCATAGGGGGGGAATAGGCCTTCCCTATAAGGAATAATAAAAAGCAGGCCAAAGACAGCGTATAAATGTCTATGCATGACCAGGGAATTGAAATGTTACACAGCACAATATGCGCTGAACTGCAGCAACAGAGACCTCATCCTCGGCTGGGTATTGGTGCCATTCTCAAACTGACATAAATGACCAAAGGACATAATACGAACAATGACACTCGCGCTCGCTCTTGGTCACATCGTTGCCTTATTGCGCCTCAAAGTGACACTCGCGCTCGCTCTTGGTCACATCGTTGTCTTATTGCACCTCAAAGTGACACACTCGCTCGCTCTTGGTCACATCGTTGCCTTATTGCACCTCAAAGTGACACACTCGCTCGCTCTTGGTCACATCGTTGCCTTATTGCACCTCAAAGTGACACACTCGCTCGCTCTTGGTCACATCGTTGCCTTATTGCACCTCAAAGTGACACACTCGCTCGCTCTTGGTCACATCGTTGCCTTATTGCACCTCAAAGTGACACACTCGCTCGCTCTTGGTCACATCGTTGCCTTATTGCACCTCAAAGTGACACACTCGCTCGCTCTTGGTCACATCGTTGCCTTATTGCACCTCAAAGTGACACACTCGCTCGCTCTTGGTCACATCGTTGCCTTATTGCACCTCAAAGTGACACACTCGCTCGCTCTTGGTCACATCGTTGCCTTATTGCACCTCAAAGTGACACACTCGCTCGCTCTTGGTCACATCGTTGCCTTATTGCACCTCAAAGTGACACACTCGCTCGCTCTTGGTCACATCGTTGCCTTATTGCACCTCAAAGTGACACACTCGCTCGCTCTTGGTCACATCGTTGCCTTAATGCACCTCAAAGTGACACTCGCGCTCGCTCTTGGCCACATCGTTGCCTTAATGCACCTCAAAGGGGCGATGACTGGCAGCTAAAGTGGTCTGGCTATTGGACCAAATTCTCGTGCCTCGGCCAGCTTTAGGTGAGCGCTAAGGGTAGTTGCTCGAAGACTTTAAATTGTACTAAATATGCAGCTCACTTATCTCTGAAGTGGGCAAATGAACCAGTGACTGGTCGACACTCGCTACTTCTGACCTGTTTTCGCTGGTGAGTGGAGGCATGAGGCCGCAAAAAAATAATATCTTGTTGATGTCAATTCGTGAGAATTTATTGCTACAGTTTCTCGAGAACTTTATGAACACAGACAAAATGTTCTAACATATTGTAATAGTGTGTCTACGACACATTCTAGATTTGCAAAGTTGGAATTGGGCTGAATAAATTATATTGAAAGAAGGATCACCCATCAATCAATAATCTATCATGCCCGCATCGTGAAGAAGTTGTGATGGTCGCCGTCGTGCTGCCTCCAAAAGAGTTTCACAGACAGGCATGGGACGGTTGAACGTATCCCTTGACAATTGACGCAAGGACAGTTGGAGATGTTCAATCTTAAACTCGTATTAATGTCAACTACACCAGTAACTCACAGTTGAAACACACACAAA
>SDVV010021189.1:0-13177 GCA_016164225.1 Gammarus roeselii
CTTCTTTGTGAACGCCTTATCACTTTTTTTGTGAACGCCTTATCACTTCTCTGTGAACCCTTTATCACTTCCATGTGAAAACCTTATCACTTCTTTTTGAACGCCTTTTACTTCTTTGCGAACCCCTGATCACTTACTTTGTGAACACCTTATCCCTTCTCTGTGAACGCCTTTGTCACTTCTTGGAGAACGCCTTATCACTTCTTTGTGAACACTTTATCACTTCTTCGTGAACACCTTATCACTTCTTTGTGTACACCTTATCACTTCTTTGTGAACGCCTTATCACTTCTTTGTGGACGCATTATCACTTCTTTGTGAACACCTTATCACTTCTTTGTGAACACCTTATCACATCTTTGTGAACACCTTATCACATCTTCGTGAACACCCTATCACTTCTTTGTGAACACCTTATCACTTCTTTGTGAACGCCTTATCACTTTTTTTGTGAACGCCTTATCACTTCTCTGTGAACCCTTTATCACTTCCATGTGAAAACCTTATCACTTCTTTTTGAACGCCTTTTACTTCTTTGCGAACCCCTGATCACTTACTTTGTGAACACCTTATCCCTTCTCTGTGAACGCCTTTGTCACTTCTTGGAGAACGCCTTATCACTTCTTTGTGAACACTTTATCACTTCTTCGTGAACACCTTATCACTTCTTTGTGTACACCTTATCACTTCTTTGTGAACGCCTTATCACTTCTTTGTGGACGCATTATCACTTCTTTGTGAACACCTTATCACTTCTTTGTGAACACCTTATCACATCTTTGTGAACACCTTATCACATCTTCGTGAACACCCTATCACTTCTTTGTGAACACCTTATCACTTCTTCGTGAACACCTTTCACTTCTTTGTGAACACCATATCACTTCTTTGTGAACACCTTATCACTTCTTTGTGAACACTTTATCACTTCTTTGTGAACGCCTTATCACTTCTTTGTGAACGCCTTATCACTTCTTTGTGATAACCTTATCACTTCTTTTGTGAACGCCTTATCACTTGTTTATGAACGCCTTATATCACTTCTTTGTTCTTTGTGAACACCTTATCACTTCTTTGTGAACACCATATCACTTCTTTGTGAACACCTTATTACTTCTCTGTGAACGCCTTATTACTCCTTTGTGAACACCTTATCATTTCTTTGTGAACGCCTTATCACTACTTTTTGAACGCCTTATCAATTCTTTGTGAACGCTTTATCACTGCTTTGTGAACACCTTATCACTTCTTTGAGAACACCTTATCATTTCTTTGTGAACACTTTATCACTTCTTTGTGAATGCCTTATCACTTCTTAGTGAACGCCTGATCACTCCTTTGTGATAACCTTATCACTTCTTTGTGAACGCCTTATCACTTCTTTGTGAACACCTTATCACTTCTTTGTGAACACCTTATCACTTCTTTGTGAACGCCTTATTACTTCTTTGTAAACACCTCATCACCTTTTTGTGAACACCTTATCACATTTTTGTGAACGCCTTATCCCTTCTTTGTGAACACCTTATCACTTCTTTGTGAACGCCTAATCACTTCTTTGTGCACACCTTATCACTTCTCTGTGAACGCCTTATATCACTTCTTTTTTCTTTGTGAACACCTTATCCTTTCTTTGTGGACACCTTATCACTTCTCTGTTAACGCCTTATCACTTCTTTGTGAACGCCTTATCATTTCTTTGTGAACGCCTTGTACCTACTTTGTGAACGCCTCATCACTTCTTCGTGAACGCCTTATCACTTATTTGTGAACACCTTATCACTTCTCTGTGAACGCTTCATCACTTCTTTGTGAACACTTTATCACTTCTTTGTGAACGCCTCATCACTTCTTTGTGATAACCTTATCACTTCTTTGTGAACACCTTTCACTTCTTTGTGAACACCTTATCACTTCTTTGTGAACACCGTATTACTTCCTCATCACTTCTTTGTGAACTCCTTATCACTTCTTTGTGAACACCTTATCACTTCTTTGTGAACACCTTATCACTTTTTTGTGAATGCCTTATCACTTCTTTGTGAACACCTTATCACCTTTTGTGAACACCTTATCACTCCTCTGTGAACGCCTTTCACTTCTCTGAGAACGCCTTATCATTTCTTTGTGAACGCCTTATCACTTATTTGTGAACGCCTTATCACTTCTTTGTGAATGCTTTATCACTTCTTTGTGAACACCTTATCACTTCTTTGTGAACACCTTATCACTTCTTTGAGAACACTTTATCTCTTCTTTGTGAACGATTATCACTTCTTTGTGAACGCCTTATCACTTCTTTGTGATAACCTTATCACTTCTTCGTGAATGCCATATTACTTCTCTGTGAACACCTTATCACTTCTTTGTGAACACCTTATCACTTCTTTGGGAACGCCTTATCACTTCTTTGTGAGCATCTTATCACTTCTTTGGGAGCACCTTATCACTTCTTTGTGAGCGCCTCATCACTTCTTTGTGAGCGTCTTATCATTCCTTCGCGAACACCTTATCACTTCTTTGTGAGCGCCTTATCACTTCTTTGTGAACGCCTTATCACTTCTTTGTGATAACCTTATCACTTCTTCGTGAACGCCATATCGCTTCTCTGTGAACACCTTATCACTTCTCATACAGCCTAGCTACGCTAGGCTGTAACATCTAAGTCTTTCGTATCCTCCCTATAATTTCGGCCTTAGGTGCTGATAGAGCGACGGTGGGGTGTGAATCCCGAACCCATTGGCTGGAGGGTGGCGGTATAGTCTGCCGCACCTACGGAGCTCATTTCAGTCGGTCAAGTTAAACCATATTTATTCAGCAGAAGGGAGCTGCTATGATTGATTCGCTTTGCATCGCATTCATCTCAATTTCGCGTAGGAATTAGATTCGTTTAGAACCATTCAGATCCGTCTCCTTAAATTTTGAATAAGATCCGTTTAGAATCGTCGATATCCGTTCGTGTAATTTTATATGTATAAAAACTGCGTTTGGGATAACTATGCCACCACTTGTTTGATATTGCAAATTTCTTATTTGAATTCATGCCCGTAAATGTTTCACCGTCTAACGCACATGGTACTTATCATACATTCATACATATCATCATCATCAAACTGTTAACTGTTTGAAATCGTTTTTGAAAAAATATACATCGCAAACAGTCTAGCCTCTCCGTAAAACAAGCTAGAAGTGGTGCAGCTGAGTGTCGTAGAGGGCTCCCCTACCCTCACCGCAGACTGCATTCCTCTCTCGCCTCAGCGGGAGGTCCACCCTCCACCGCAGGCGCCTGTACAAGGACCCGCCTGTTACCTTTCCCAGCATTCGTGCAGTACCTCAACTCAATTTAAACTGTGCATATTTCATGTAAGTTACTTTTTCAGTGTAAATACTAATACAACCTTATCATTATAACAAAAAAAAATCATACATATCTAAATTCCGAAGTTTTGCACCAATTGCGTTAAGAAAAAAAATAATGAACAAAAAGAAATGCAATTGGCGTCTGACATCTGCCTATGTAAAGTAACTGTAAAATAAACTGTAAAGTGAACGTAAAACAATACAAGTATCACATAAATAATTCATATATTCTCATTCATCCTTTGTAAACAGAATGATAATTGTTTTTTAATTAGGAAAAAATAAATTCATTTTAGCTTAAGTTTAGCTTAGTTTTGATCTCAAGTTAGAGTCACATAATCGCCCGCAAAAACTCATCACTGTAGGTCATACATGAATCACCCGAAAAACATCTGTAGGTCATTTTGAACAACAAATCATCTCATCACCGCATCTAGTTAAGCGTATTATTTACATATCAGATGTTTACAAGGAGAAAGAATATAGAACTTTTCTCTAAGTTCACGGTTTGTAGCTGCTCACTTAACAAGTCCAAGATGACTCCTGCTGCGAAACTAGAATGTTTGACTTGCCACCAATCGTACACTCTCGAACTAATGTATGGTGGTAGCTCATCTAGGAAAACGCGTAATACGCCTCCAAACGGAGAGTGCAACATAGCGAGCTGTAAATTCTACCAACTGAAAGCACAGTTAACTCATGCTTCTGGTGGCTCACCCAACGCAGATGCAGTTAACGCCGATACAAGGCTGCTAGCTGTTGAATTAGAACTGGAAAACGTGCTGAAATAATTTCGCGAACTCAAAGATATGATAAACAGCGAAATAGAAACAACAAAATAAACTACTAAAACTACCCTGCACTGGGTAAATAAACTCTAAGTGCACTTAGACTCCGAATTGGCAAAGAAACTTACAGCTCTAGACCCAGAGACCAACGACCGTATCAAATCGATAGAAAATAAGGTCAACATTGCTGAGACACTCTACACAACTGTAGTAAACAGGCGGCAGGCAGTCAGTGGCAAAACATCACAGGTCGGGCGACGATCCTGCCACTGATACAAGCAACCGTTTCGGTGTTTTGCCATATGGAATGGACTCTCAAAACACAGAGAAAATTATTGTGATTAGCGATAACAATGTCACCTCCATCAAACCAAATCAGCGAAAAGAGAGAGTCCAAACTAAAAATTATCGGTAAACCAGGCTTGAAATTGACGATTTTGAAGGAATAATCAAAAAGGAAAACATACCTTCTTCTAAACCGATCATACTACAAGTCGCTGCTAACGAAGTGGTGGCGCAGACGGTAAGGTATGAAACCAAGCTAACAAACGTCAAACGATCGCACGCGAACATCCATGTCACTGGCATCCTACCCCATCCAAACCAGAGTAGATACAAATTAAGCAAGCTGATATTTCTAAGCAATCGCATAACAACGTTTTGCAAAGCACAACAAATGTCATTCTTGGACCATTGGGAAACGATGATCTCAGAAACCATGAATTCGATAGAATCACCAACAGGGCACGCATA
Source organism: Gammarus roeselii (assembly GCA_016164225.1). Taxonomy (NCBI): domain Eukaryota; kingdom Metazoa; phylum Arthropoda; class Malacostraca; order Amphipoda; family Gammaridae; genus Gammarus; species Gammarus roeselii. The sequence continues at coordinate 4,902 of SDVV010021189.1, forward strand.
AACACGTCTGGGCTTGATATCCTCGAAAACATCCTTCAGAATATCGGTGCTAGCATCGCCACCGAAAATAAATCAGAAAACATTTTCGACGCCCTACACAAGACTCCGCCATTACTGCCCAACGGAATTAGTCAACGGCCGCCGCCCGAGCAAGTAGCAATCACAGAACCTGCAGTAACGATAGAGGAACAGCCAACAAAAGTAGATCAACCACCAACAAAAAAGTCCATCGAAGTATCACAGCAGCCCCCGACCGCAACCGAAGAGTATCTGGCATGATTTCGAGCCAAATACTCTCAAATGTTACTATGAAGTCTCCGAAACAAAATCGACGAATTGTGAATCCTCGCAATTAACGATGAAATCGAAATAATAGCCATCACAGAATCGTGGATGAAATCGAGCACCAGAAATTATCTGAGCGAATTCCCTCTCCCGTGGTTTTCCCTGTTTCATAAAGATGGACTAGGCCGTGATGGTGGAGGAGTATTGTTTCTTGTAAAAAATACTCTACAAACAATAGCAGTTTCTATTCCAAGCAGCCGACACGACATTGTTTCAGTTCAAGTAGACGGTAAACGTACAAAGTGTCAAATCACACTAGTTTATCGTCCTCCCAAGAGCATTGTCGCGGATGATATCAATCTTTACAACACCCTCGTCAATGTGGTCAGAACACAAAACAGTATAGTACTTGGAGACTTCAATATTCCGGACATCGATTGGGAAACAGAAGAAAGTACGACCACTGGTCAACGCCTGATTGATTTTACTGACGATAAGATTACGACCCAAATGGTAAAGACACATACAAGAGGTAGCAATATTCTTTATCTTATATGTAGTGCAAGCGACTTTCATGTCACGAACGTCAGAGTGGGCAAGCCCCTTCGGAAATAGCGACAACAACTGTATCCGTGTCATGATTGAGCTCGAGTTGAAAACGTCAATTAACTTTGAAAAAGTCTCCAACTTTAGACTAGCTAACTTTGATAGCTTTAGAGAGGCGATGGCGTCAGCAAATATAACCCTGGGACAAGATGTCAATCGATCGCTAAGCAATTTTTTGAGTGCACTTCAAAATATTGTAAATGACCATGTCCCTCGCAAAAAACAGGAAAACAGCAGTCAAGCAGCCTAGGTATTGGAAAAGAGAATTGCAGCGCCTTCAGTCGAAAACAAAAACATTGCACTCGAATAAACATAAGCACCCACACGACGATGCTGCAAAAAATGAATACAAATCAGCAGATGGATTTTTAAGACGATCCAGAAACGAAAGAAAAAAGATTACGAAAATAAAATTGCGGCCAACGCCAAAACTAATCCGAAACATTTTTCAGTTAAATATCGAGCAAATACAATTCAAGATCTGTAGTTGGCCCTCTTGAAAATAATATTGGTGAGCTAGAAACTGACGACACTAAAATGAGTTTTTATGTTCTGTTTTTACGTTCGAGAATGCGGATATTCCTAATCCTGAAAGTATCATAGCCAAAGACAAATCGAAGCCCTCAGCACAGTGAACTTTTCCCCTGCCGAAGCTATTGAATATAAAGAAAAATTAAAAGTTACAAAATCACCCGGTCCAGACCAAGTTCTTCCCAGAATTCTAGAAGAGACTAAGAAAGATTTTGCCGAACATCTAGCAAACATTTTCACCCAATCTCTCATAACTGGCACCTGCCCCTCTCAATGAAAAGAGGCCAACGTCACACAATTTTTGAAAAAGGGGACAAAAAAAGTCCCGGAAACTACCGCCCAATTAGTCTCACCTCAGTCATTGGTAAATTGATGGAAAGTTTGATCACTGATAAAATTCAGAATTCCTAGAATTAAATCGGGGGGGTTAATAGGTAACTCTCAGCATGGCTTGAGACGCAATCGGTCATGTCATACAAATCTGCTGCTTTTTTCAATAATATAATGGAATTTCACGACACGGAAACTCCGATCGATATCATTTACCTTGACTTTCAAAAGGCTTACGACAAAGTTCCTCACAAACGCTTGGTTAGTAAGTAGCACAGCATCGGTATTTGAGGCGAACTCAATAACTGGATTAAATGCTGGCTCACAGACTGACTGCAGTGAGTCGTACTTGATGGAGCTTCCTCCAATTGGGGTAAAGTTACAAGCGACGTGCCCCAAGTATCTGTGTTAGGTTCAGTTCTCTTTATAATATTCATAAACGATCTCGACAGCAACATATTCTCGAACATTAGTAAGTTTGCAGACGATACCAAGCTAGGAGGAAAAGTGCAAACCAAAGTCAAGTGTGAGCAGATCCAATTGGACTTGAACAAAATTGTTGAATGGTCAGAAAAGTGGCAAATGAAATTCAATGTTGACAAGTGTAAAGCTATGCACATTGGTCACCATAACCCTAAACACGAATATCCAATGACCGGAAAGGAACTGACACCTGTCACCGAAGACAGAGATCTAGGTGTCATCATTAGTAACGACTTGAAAAGCAGCAAGCAATGTAACGATGCAGCCAAAAAAGGCAATAAAATATTATGCATGATATCCCGCACAATCACGTACAAGAGCAGAAATAGTGTCCGCATGTTATGCACTGCATTTGTTAGACCGCACCTTGAGTATTCCGTCCATACCTCAGAAAATACATTATTAAATTAGAGAAGGTCCAACGTAGAGCTACCAAACTAATCCCTTCATTGCGCAATAAATCCTAAGAAGAGAGACTGCTCGAGCTCAACCTTAATTCGCTTGAGAAACGTAGAGTCAGAGGTGACATGATCGAAGTGTGGAAGATTACGAAGTGTGGAAGATTATGAAGGGTAAGGTAAGCGGAGTGACCAGGAATAATGGATACAAATTTGTTGGCAAGAGTTTCACACTCGATATCACGCGCAATTTCTTCACGGATAGGGTTGTCGAAGAATGGAACAGACTTCCCGCGGAAGTCGTGAATAGCGATACAACCGAAACGTTTAAGTCACGGCTCGACCAATTGTACCAAAATCGCCGCTAAATAGATCCCATCAATAGCACTTTCACCAGAATATTCGGGAAAAATGGTGTTCGGCATTGGCACCCATACGGTTGAATTAGTGCCCGGCATTGGCACTAGCAAGGTAAAAAAGGTGCCCGGCATTGGTACCTGCTCGTTGCAAAATGGTGTTCAGCAATGACACCGGTCAGCATTGGTTTAACGAGGAATGAAACTGTGACAATCTCAGATCAACACCGTGGGTCGGTGGCTTTCTCTTCAGGTGCTGATTTGAGTTGTTTCGAGTAAGATGCTATCTTAGACGTTCTACTCCAAAACTAATCTTCTTACTATCAAAAGGCAACCCAGTTTGGGCCAAAAGGTCTCTTGTTATCTTCCTCCACTTGTAAGCACTTGTAAGCACCGTTGAAGTAGGTCAAACCCAGGATCTATCACTTTTGATACTTAAACTTTCCTGTACGATTGTCTGCAGCCAAGCTACAAATTTAAACGAAAAATATCAAATCACTTGTCAGCGATGATACATTCGGCCAGGAAAATACTGTTTTCTCCTTGTTGAGAGTACTCTCAGCACTTCGTACAAATTTTATCGCAATCGGTCATAAGGCCTCGGTGTAATAAATAGACGCATGAACACACAAACAAATAGACAGACAAAAAAGAGATCTGACGACTTTAGCGTATTATAATCTAAATACGAGGGCAGGTCACTGTCCCTTTTCTGCCGGTAAATACGTACAATCTCAATTAAAATTATACAATAGATGAAATTCCCTTTATGCCTCCCATTTCTCTTCTGAATTATCCAACTGAAATTGTCCGAATGCGCCCTACTTAGTCGGCTGTGTTCTTCACACGACTGTTGTCCGTGCTCCGTGCTCCGTTCTTCACACGACTGTTGTCCGTGCTCTCGACAATGCATTTCTGAATCTTCAGAAAGTCCCATGGGTCAATTGATCGTATTAACAAGTGTGAATCCGACCGTCTGATGTCCGCATATCTAAATACGGATAGAGTGTGACGAACACGCGAACGTTTACATTCCCCTTCCTATAGAGTTACTATTGAACGATGAAAATGTATTAAAATCGAGGTATAAGTGTGAGTAAAACGTCGTTGTATTGCATATTCTCGAATGCATTTTTCATTTACACTGAATAATGTATGTCCTGTAAAGACTAGTGCAGTAGCCAGACGCTTCGTTGATGGTGGTGGAATCGTCCAATCTCGAAATCGATCTTATTGCTTGCCTTCCTTCTCTCTTTATTACTTAATGTTTCCAGTCAGAGAACGTGTGTTTCCATGAGTCATTGTCATTAATAAGTTGATCGGAATTAATTATGTGATCATTCTACAAAATATATCTAAAGGCCGCCCTGCTGCCACCTGCGGCTGTGTCATTGATATGGGGCTATTAAACGACCTTTCGAAAATCCGTAGTCGCCGGAATACGGATAGCATATTGATGTCCGTATTTGAGATACTACGAATTATGTGGTCACCTCTGATATTTTAGGGGCTCGACTCTTCTCCACCTCAAGCAAGCCCTCTCGTATTACTACTAGAGCGTGACGGACAGAGGGACAGAAAAACACGGGTTATTTGTATAATATAGATTTTAATTTACAGGTTAAAGAATCATAGAATTCATTGTTTGAAGATCCTGTTGAATTATTATAAACGGAAACGTTCCCTTTCCATCCTGGTGCATTATAAATGCGATTATTATTTTTATCCCTGAACATTTGTTTGGGTATATTGGAATTCGATATTTTTTCTCTGATTCCGACCCGAGCCATCTCACTGTCTCGAATCCCATATCAATGATTCAAACAGTTGACATCATCGACAAAATAAGCATCTTATACACGCATTATTCGATGTCCACACACACTCTGGAATGTCTGTTTTAATAAACACTTGATGAACTGCAATTTGCAAACAAAGCAAGAAATCAAGCTACTCTCAACCTAAATAAAGAACCGAATTTTCTTGTAAAAATATCTAGTATCATATTAAAAAAACAGTTGTCACTTTTTATACAAACTCATACCTCTCATGGATGCACAAAATACAATATTTCAATAAAAGTATTTAAAAAAAAATTAATATCATAAGAAATTATTTCATATACAGCTATGTAGTGGAAGCGGATTTTGTAAACTCACCTGTCATAGTAAGTCGCTTTTATCAATCAAATATATATATAAATGTTTTGGAGGACTGACGTGAATTTTTCTAACCTTTCAATTTAGTTAGTTACAAGACACCAAAACTGCAGGGAAGTAACTGAAATTTGGGTCGAATTTTCCGTAGATTGAACCGACATAATGTCTTCCGGATCACAAAGGTACATAAATCATCACTTACGTTGTCACTATTTCAAGCAAGCCTGCTTCCATCGTTGAAGCATGAGGCGTATCAAAATCACTGAGTATTGACTGAGCCTGATATAATGTAATACAGTATGAATGACTTAACGCGGGTAATAGAACCGGAGTTATCTCTTGCATATGATAGTGAGAGGAAATCTGCAGGAAGACCTGGTGCGATATTCAGAACAGCTTCCTAACCAATAGTCTCACAGCTGTGCAATGTCACCCTCGCAACTCAGGGCTGCAACCTGACCATTATGTCTGGGAGGCAGCAATGTCTTACCTGTGCTCTGATCCTGCGCTGTGACTGATCCTGCGGTTAGCGACCACTAGCGCAAGAAGGGCCTCGGGGGGTCAGCGCTCACTGTGTCTGTCGGAGGGCCTGCGCTGTGACTGATCCGGCGGTTAGCGACCAGTAACGCAAGAGGGGCCTCAGGGGGTCAGCGCTCATTGTGTCTGTCGGAGGGCCTGCGCTGTGACTGATACTGCGGTTAGCGACCAGTAGCGCAAGAAGGGCCTCAGGGGTCACCCTCACTGTGTCTGTCGGAGGGTAATGGTGGTGATAACAACCAATGTCGCCATCAAAATAAACTGCTACAATGATTCCATGAATATTTTTGAGTGGTAGTCAGAGTCCATTTTATTTTTTTTCACAAAGGAAATCTCCACCACCCAACATTAGGTACAATAAAAAAATAGCACCTAAGACTTTCATAACTATTTTTTTAGCAGTTTAATTTTTTTATCGAAATCAAAGTTAGCGTAAAATGATGTTTTACTTCTAAATCCCAACAATATATTGTAAAGTCTATGATATGATGGAATCAAAATATAATCAATTAGGTTCTTTTGATCAATTTTAGAGTTCATCTACTCCACGAATTACAGGAATTTCTGTCAATTCCGTTTACAAACGTCTGTTTCTATTTTGAAGGAACCTCAACTCGAAGCACGTGGCAATGCGACCGTGGCAGCGAACAGCCTGGACCGGCAACAACCGACCTCCTCGACCGCTCGTGACAGACTAGCCAGGCCCGGCCCCTTACCAAAGGTAGGCCCGCCCTACAGCGAGCTTTGGCTTAGCCACGCCCTCTACCGGCCACGCCCCTTCTCACAATAAAGGTGTAAAGTGAATGCAAAGCGTGCAAATGCAGGGGGATGTGCATATTCAGTTTTTTCGACGGCTTCTCACTGTTTCTGTCGCTGCACTCTTGAAATTCAACGTGGCCTGAAAATTGTCTAGTTTCAGCGGAAAATATTTCGACGATGTGCAAAACCGTTGAATATGAGAGGGACAAAAAGGTCAATTTCAGTGTCATCAAGCAGGATCAAATTTGTTGCAGATGTACAAACAATAATCAAACTCATTGAACTTGGTTCCAATGAACGTATTATATATAAGGCTCTATTTGGATGAAATCATTTTAGAACCCAATAAAATTCAAACATGCAGCATTCTCTTTGTGGAGATTGTTGGTGATTGTTTCTTGACCTTATTCTTTGTATTCAGCTGCTGTAGTGTATAACATTGTTGAGGCCGGCGCCACGAGTCCTGTTCAATAATGGATTTATTGCGTCTAGTGCTCCATCAGCCACCAGCAGACTGAACTTTCAGGCATAACAAGGGAATGATAAATCAGTGCCATGTATGTAATTGCATCAGCTCGCTGTAGATACACGCAGTTAATTAGGCAAACCTAATCCTGCATTTTTTTGATATGTTAAACAAACGTAGGTTAGTAACGTTGAAAGCATTTCCTTCACGATCAAAGATTCCATTAACGTCTTTGTCTGTATTTATTATTTATTTGACCCTATAAGTTTATTGCTCGCAATCCCCAATGTCATCGCCCAGCACCGTCCTGCAGATCGGAGATAACTTTTCTTTCTGTGTAATGCAACAACTGTCGAAAATGTAACCCTTCAGTCTGCAGCATGATTCCTTCAGTCTGCAACCGCATCCTTTCAGTCTGCAACATCATCCCTTCAGTCCGCAACATAATTTCTTCAGTCTACCACATCATCCTCCAGTCTGCGATATCATCCCTTCAGTCTGCAACTTCATCCCTTCAGTCTTCAACATTATCCTTCTGTCAGCAACATAATCCATTCAGTCTGCAATATCATTCCTTCAGTCTGCAACATCATCCCTTCAGTCTGTAACTTCATCCCTTCAGTCTGCAACATCATCCCATCAGTCTCAAAATCATTCCTTCAGTCTGCAACATCATCCTTTCAAACTGCAACATCTTCCTTTCAGTCTGCAACATTATCCTTTCAGTCTCTAACATCATCCCTTCAGTCTGCAACATCATGCCTTCAGTCTGCGATATCATCCCTTCAGTCTGCAACATCATCCCTTCAGTCTGTAACTTCATCCCTTCAGTCTGCAACATCATCCCATCAGTCTGCAAGATCATCCCTTCAGTCTGCAACATCATCCTTTCAAACTGCAACATCTTCCTTTCAGTCTGCAACATTATCGTTTCAGTCTGTAACATCATCCCTTCAGTCTGTAGCATCATCCCTTACGTCTGTAACATCATCCCTTCAGTCTGCAACATCATGCCTTCAGTCTGCAACATCATCCATTCAGTCTGCAACATCATCCCTTCAGTCTGCAACATCATCCCTACAGTCTGCAAAATCATCCCTTCAGTCAGCCACATCAACCCTTCAGTCTGCAACATCATCCCTTCAGTCTGCAACATCATCCCTTCAGTCTGCAACATCATCCCTTCAGTCTGCAACATCATCCCTTCAGTCTGCAACATCATCCCTTCAGTCTGCAACATCATCCCATCAGTCTGTAACATCATTCCATCAGTCTGCAACATCATCCCTTCAGTCTGCAACATCATCCCTTCAGTCTGCAACATCATCCCTTCAGTCTGCAACATCATCCCTTCAGTCTGCAACAT